>VZTT01061977.1:1559-40733 GCA_013400855.1 Buphagus erythrorhynchus
AAATAAAAAGCAGAATAGTATTTGTCTAGATCTCTGTAACACTCTACATTAAGGGTTTTACGTAAAATTGGGGTTATCACTGCAATTGTAGGAAGTAAGGAACTGGCTGTGGAGATGTCAACTCCTATGAGCTAGACCTCTGTCCTAGAGTAAAGTTAGTAGTGGAGTTCCTCAAAGAGCATCTTTGAGAACAATCTTATTTAATGTTTTTAAAACTGCCTGGCATAAAAAGTAGGAGTGATGTCAATGCCTCCTAACCATACAGTGTCAATACAGAGAACTGAACTAGGATAAAGGAAATACCGAGTGACTCGCAGACTGGAGTAATAGAAGTGTCATGACATTTAATAATACAAAGTATGAGGTTGAGGCACAGGCTCAGTGCTCAAGGCTTCTTAGCAGTGTATACTAAATTGGATTTTGATGCCCTCAAGGAGAGGATAAAATTACTTATTTTCTCAACATGAACAGGCTTCAAAACTATATTTTGTGGTGATGACAGAGGAACCGGGACAGGAGCATCTTCCCTGAGAAGTTTGTGTTGCTAAGCTAAGCAACATCTCTACCACCAATAACAAACTGCCATGGTCCCACTGCCTTCTGCACACCCCTCTCTTTGTCTCAGGGCTGGCGCCATGCACCTTGTCTGAGGAGACAAGCTACTGGCAGAGGCAGAGACGTGAAACATGCACATACCAGGTGAAAAGAATTTCCAGTTCCACCATCAGATAGCCAAGATCCCAGTTTGGTCTGTGCTCACCACCAAGTTGACAGTGTTTGGGAAGAGGTGTGAGGAGGAAGGGATGAGTACACAGCCAGCAAAGCAGCAGTCACATGAAATTAATGCTTGTGTGATTACGGCACCCTGAGCTGCTAAGAGACATTGAAATATGGGAGCAATTCTGCACCATGATGATTCTGCAGACACATCAGTCTGTCATCATACAAACTATTTATGCCTAAATCTAGTTCTGTGACAGTTCCTCAGAAACTAATACACTGAAAACCTATTAGGGAAATGAAGATCATAACATATTCGTCAATCTCAGGACAACTGAACCACCAATGTGGTGCAACCCTACAAGGCAAACATGACCTTAAATCAGAAATGATCATTTCAGTAGAGTAAGAGAAGCCTTTATGCTATTTCATATTGCACTAATGAGTCCCTGTGTATACTGCTACACAGAATTCTGGCAACTTATATTAAAGAAAAATGGATTTAAACTGGGACATACGTGGAGAACAGTTACTAGGGTGATCAGAGAATGGAAATTTTTGTGTTTTGTAAGATCAAAGTTAAAGAAAGCGATAGCACACTACCTTTTTTCCTTGCCTCCCATTCCACCATAGTTTGTTTTGGCTTCTGCCTCAACTGCACCATTCTACCAGCCCAAATGCTCCTTTATCAATGCAGTGAACTGGGTCAAGAAACTCATAGTCAATAAAAACCTTTCAATCATCAGTTACCTGATGGGATTTCTTTTCTGAGTATGTAAGTCTATGCTGGCACATAGAAAATAAAGCCTGAAGCTAAGAGCAACAATGCCAACTTATGATGCAAGTGCAGATCATTGTTTGCTAATAAACACATGTTGAAAGGAAACACCAAGAAGGAACATAGATGTTTAAACATAAGGACAACAGAAGCTTGGAGAAAATGCTTATACATCTATTACAAACATTTCAGAGTGGAAATCAGAAATTTTATCTGTCACAAATGTACAGATGTAGTTCCAGTTACAGGGACAAAGGCATATCCTGTTCTTACAGTACAGCTGCTATCTGCTAGCAATTTAGAAGTTCTTTTTTGATCCCATATTTAACAACTGTTCCATATTTTTGATGATAAGTTTGCATTTAATTGTGTTGAAGTGTAGTATTTTTAAAAATTAATTTCCAGGAGGTCAGAGATTAGTAAATTAATAAATAAAAAAGTAGTACCACTTCTACATCTGGGTGAACTGTAACATTGGGAAATGCTACTAATAGTAGCAAGGTAAAAAAAACTTCAGGAAGGGTGTAATTTCTCCAAAAATTACTCCAACAGCTTTTTCAAAGAATTGCCTCCCAAATGTGGTATGAGACTTTCAGATGTGCCTTGTATACCCTGAGACCCATTGCAATATTGTGCCCTGTTTTTTAACAGAGTTTGGTACTTAGTATTTTGGGTTTTTTGAAACTTGTTGACCCATTTATGTGTCTAAAGCCATTATTTGGCCACAAAAAGGTGAAGTATGCAAAAAAATATATATGTAGTTAAAATATTTTTTTTAATCACCAAAAAAACCTCCAAAATGTAGGTAACCTGTCTTCATGGATGTTAAGTGGGAGTTTAATCTTAGAGGGGGAAGAAAAGGAGGCACCTTCCAAAATCTTTGATGCCAGTTTTGAACATGGTTAGAGCTCATGATTTTGTATGAGAAACTTGAAAAACTATGGAGTCCTGAAACACATCAGCCTCAGGAACTGGATTATGTTGAAACACACATGATAACTCTTACTTTTCATACCAATGAGTTGTACTGTGGCAGTTCCTTTAGGAGTCTCTGCTGGGAGCAATGAATGTGCTCTTCTTTGCTTGTTTGTTTTCACATTCTTTGCATTGAAAGAGTGACTTTGGGATTTAGTTTTCAAACAACTTGATAGAGACTGACTATTAGATACTAGAAACATGCCGTGATACAATTTTAAAGAAATTCTAACATATTTAATAAAATTGAGACGTATTTCAAGGGTTAGCTGAATTACACGGTTCAACATAATCACACAAAACAAATATTTTACACACCATTTGTTAAATGACATTCGTGTGTGACCACATAACTCTGAACTATGTCTAAACACATTAAAACCCCCTGAAAAGTTTCCAGATTTTACACTTGATCCTGCTTTCTTGCCCCTCAAAACATGCCCCCTTTATGCGTCACAGTTCTGCACTGGTACATTTCAAATATCTACTTTTAAAATACAGCATAATACAAAGGGCATGTGTAAAAAAATTAAAAATATGGAAAAAACAGTAATAAAAAAGAAATTCAAAAGTCAAATAGTATTTACAAGTACAATTACTTTTGTGATACCTTAAAACACATTATTAAAATCTTCTAGGTATGCTTTAAAAAAACTTTAAATTATTTTCTGTCCTAAAGAACATCAGAATTGTTGTGATGGAGGGGTTCCAGTTGTTTTTTCAAAGTACTTTAAGAGCTATGAGTCTAAAATTGGCTGACAGTAAAATAAAACACGGGTAAGAGATGCAAAAACTAGGAACCTAATACCTTGCTTATCATCTCTTTTAATCAGAACATTAGAAATTTATATTTTACAGGAAATTTTATAAGAGATCTCACTCTTCACTTGGGCATCATTACCACCTGTTTGATCCTGTGGTACTGCCAAAAAACGTTTCAAAACCAATACAGGCAGAAGACAAATACATCTGACAAACAAAATAAATTCTATTATATTGGTTATTCATAAGATATATGTACTCCTTACCTTTGAAATAATGGTACAGCTATTGTAATTGATTTATTATATCACACTAAAAAACAATATAGTAACATTTCAAAACACTTTTCAAATTACTTCCATTTTAGACATGTACATCCATGGTCTCTGTTATTATTTTTAATGAATAGCAAACATCATACCATTAATAAATAACATATAATAAAAATGTTTTTATGTCTCATTCATTGTTAAAACATCACCTTGCCCTCAAAGGGACACATTAAGTCTGTTTATTTTTTGGAAATTCCTGCCATGTAGCAAACTACCCACAGCCACTTGTGACCACCGAAAAGGTCAGTGGATTTGGAGCACTTCTCTTTTTGTAAAAGAAAACTGTATCAAGTTTGACAATGCTTTTAAGCACTTTGCCACAAGTTATCCAGAGAACCAGCCTGTGGTGCCAGGGATTTTCCTGGCTCCTCCCCATCTCATTAGGAAATCTGGTAAAGGTGCCAGTGTTTGAAGGGCTCGTTTTTGTCAAGTTATTATATTGATGTCATTCCGTAGCACATTGTGCCCTCCTGACTCCAACAACTGTGCTGCAATAGCTCACCCCTGAGTGAGGCAGTGAAGAAGTTTCATGTGCAGTGCTCTCTCTCTAGCCTTAGTCTGGAGTCCCTTTTCTATTCCAGTCAAAGCAGCTACTCCATAAGTAGCTACATTTGCAGTTTTTCCATCAAACATCAGTTTCATTAAAGAAACCATTTCCTGTTGAGAATAGATGTTCTCCAGTACATTTAGAACAGTAATTGTCCTAATGAAGATTCTTCAAATCTTCAACAGCATCTTCTATGCATCTTTCAACAGTATTTACTGACAAAAGAGTGCATTTTAGATTGCTGCTATATTGTTTTACCTGTGTTATTTCAGTGATTTTTATTGTCGTGGGGATAACAATTGTTTCCTCAATGGCATGTGGTCTTTTGTTATTATGTATGAAACTTCTACACTTTTATCACTATGTTTTGCAAAGTGCTGGATTGAGTAGTATGACTGAAAACATCACTGAAAAATGTTTGTGAAGGTCTGTCTTCACGTTCCGAATGCATAGCTTTCTAAATATCTTGCTAACCATAGTGGCTTCATATCATTTAGCTGATATCTCAAGACACAATACACACTTTTGGTGAACTTCTTTAACAACAGTGAATGTCAATTCACAGAATCATAGAGTCACAGAATCATAGAATGATAGTTCCAACTCCCCTGCCACAGGCAAACACAACTTTACTAGATCAGGTTGCTCCAAGCTCCATCCAACCTGGCCTTGAACCTTTCCCAGGGCTGACATATCCACAGCTTCTCTGGGCAACTTCTAAACCTACCCTCTTTCAGTTTTAAGTAGCTTCCCTTTATCCCCTTTCCATTCTTCTTGTAAAATGTAAAAAAAGCCCTTCGCCACTTTTCTTGTAGGTTCCCTTCAGGTACTGGAAGGCCACAATCAGGTTGTCCCAAAACCTTATCTTTTCCAGGCTGAACAAACCAAATTCTCTCAGCCTTTCCTCGCAAGATATTTCATTTTGATAAATTTTAATGCATTTGATCAACTCGTTGTCAGATCCAATCAGATCACCATTGGTTTTGATGTTGTGTGGCTGACAAAGAATTCACACTTGTAACAGAAGTGTCAGCTATACCATTTTCTTGTTCCATGCTTGTGTTCAGTATTATCTTCAACAACAGTTTCTTTGCAGGAATCTTTTTAAGACACTTGCCCATTTTGTGAGGGTTAATGTAATCAAAACTAGGTAATACAATCTGTAAATCCAGATGGAAATGGGAATTTAGACAATATGCTCAAAACAAGTAAGTGATGGCACCGCTGTCAAGCCCTCTGCATTGTGGAGCACCCGGTTCTCCCCCAGGATACCTCATGTGTCATACCTGAGGTGACCATCTGACCAAATGAGGGCAGCAGTTTTGTTTTGGGGCTTTTGCCTTCCTCAAAGACAGACTCATTGGAGGAGCTATCACTGAAGCAAATATGAGCAATGCAACCAGATGGAGAATAAACAACAGCAAAAGATACCATGTTGCTGATGATGCCTGTTAGTCTGGATTTCTACTGAAAGGAGAGGAATTCTCCCAGTGAGACCTAATAAATCTGAACAATTTGAACAGTTGTGTAGTTGTGTGGGTGCTGGGTTGTGTGTCCAACTGTTGGCTCCATCAGACTCTGAGATGCCATCCAGACAAGCTCTCAGTTTTTTGTGACCAGTCGCAACTACATTCTTGTGGCTTCCTTCTCAGACCCACTTGATATCTGCTCCATTCTGCTTCCCAATCCTGACTAGTCTGCCTGCCTGCTTCTTGAAATAAACTGTCACCTTGCCCTTTTATTTAGTATACATTTTGATTCTGTGGCTTTTTCATTCCAAGTCTGATTCCTGAGTATGCTTTCACTTTTCTGCTTTTTTCTTTCTTTTTCTTTTTTTAAGATGCTCTGTGCTACTCTTAATTTCTGCTTCTTTGGCTCACCTTAACATTTTTCCTGCCTTGAGTCTAGTCTATCAGCAATCAGTGAGCCCAGCTGCCTATTTATAGTACCTACCTATAGTTGTTTGATATTGTGTGGAAGCTGACAGTATGAATCAAGAAATGGACCTTTCACAACTATTGAGCATGTTTAGAGCTGTTGCTTGAAAGCAGCATCAAAACAAATTGAACACTGCAGTAATTTTCTATATATTTACTGAAACATGAAAACTTTCTGGGCATCTGTGGGAAATCTAGTGTAGATCTCTCTCTTCCACTATGAACACTGTTCAACTCTCAGAATGTATCATTCAGGGAGCATCAGGCCTCTGACTAATGATAAAGTTTCATCAGGTAGAGTAACTTGTGTGCTATGGCATTACCTAAGCTAAAATGTGGATTATTTTCCTACAGTTTCTAAAATAATAAGGTGTTACTTATGAAAACTAGTGATTCTGATTCTGAAAAAAATTAGGCATAAAAAAGGATATAATTTAAAATTAATTTTTTAGTAACTATTTTTAAATTTGATACAAGTCCCAATACTAACACATATTAGGACTAAAGTCTTCAATATTAGACATTACTTTAATAAAGCAATAATAAAATCTATACTTGTAACTGGTATACAAAAATAAAAGACTTCTAGATTCAATATCTACTTTATGGCTTCTGTTCAAATCTCATGTCCTTTTGAGATTTCTAGTTTCACAGCTTTAAAGAAGCCTAACTGAAATTCTCTGTATTGGTAAAAGAGCACTGAACTGAAACTTAGTAACTTGATTGAAAAATCTACCATGAAGGATCAGATATTTCTGGGATCATGCTTTTCACTTTTTGACAAGAAAAGAAAGTGAATGCCTGTAAGTTTTTGACTTCTAAACTTAAGCAAATGTTCATATCTGAAATCAGAGATAATCTTCAATATATTCATAGCACTCTTGGATTTTGTCATACCCAGGTACCAGGATTTGCATCTGAAGATACCCAGCACTGTTCAAATGAAGTGGAAAGACCACTACAAAAATATGGACCCTTGTACTTTGTATTTTTTGGATGGCATTATAACTTGACAGTTCCTATTCAACTTGACATTCACCTTGACTGGGACATAGTTCAACCACACTAGACCAGATACACAGCTGCTGGACACTAATGCAAGTTCCATCAAAGCCTTCTGAGAGCTACATTATCATGATGGTTTGCTGTTGTCCAAGATCTTTCCCCTCAGAATCCTAAACAAAATCTGTCTTCTGCTCCATACCGCTCTTTAGGGTGGAGCTCCTCATGCAGATTGTCAGCAAATTATGAGAAATAAATCAGCACCTTAAGAGAGTGTTGAAACTTGAGAGACTCAGTCAATGGGAGAATTAAATTCTTGAGCATATCTTATTGAAGAAAATTTACCATTAAGGGTTACGTCTGTATACTGCTTGTGGAATTAGCATCCTCTGATTATAAGCTTACAAAATCCTTAACAGATCGCAGTGTCACTGAAATGAACATTTGAAAGTTAAATGCTTGTCTTAAATCCTATTTCCAAGTATGAGTATATTGTAAATTGGCATAATCAACTGGAAATTCACTTTTTGACAACTTAATTTCAATCTTCCTTTTATTTTAGAGCAAGAACTCAAAAGGAAGGATGGGAATTCCTCCTCCAGTGGCATTGTTCTTGAAAGCATTCATAAACAATAACTTGGAAATGTCTGAGAGTGAAGTGACCACACACTGAGTTAAATCTCTTTGACTGTGATGTTACCTTGAGCAAAGTGAACTTTGATGCAGAAGATGAAGCAGTAGAAAATTTGTGGTGGTAATTCTTAGGGAACCACCATTATTAACAAGCATCCTTCAAAGACCTCAGCAGATGTTACGGTAACAGTCAGAAACCCTGCACAGAACACAAGGAATTGTAAGATGTTCTCCAGTTAAACACAGGAAAAATGTATTCAAGAAAAGACAAAGCATAGTATTTAAGCAGAATTCCTGATTAAGGTGCTGGCTGCTGAAGAAGAGACATTAAATCTCTAGCCATGAGGCTACTCTACATATTTTGATTTGTGCTTCTGCAGTTAAGGATATAGTATGTAGAATAATTCAAATCCAGGACAGGAACTTCAATCAGACTTACCAGTGAAGATGCACCAGCTAGGTATTTGGATAACTCACCAAGTTTTTCAGAAAAATAGGATAGAATGATGCTCTATGAGAGCCCAGCATTTCCCCTTAAGGAAAGTCAAACTGATGCTTCAATTCTATAAGCACCCCATCCAGATAGAATTATGTCAGTAGTAATGATTTTTTTTTTTAAGTTTGATATTTTTAAAGCATTGGGAAAATGAAATTATGCACACAGGCTGATGCTAAATGAGTCTTCAGGATTTCAGAAGTTGAACTATCACCCAAAACCCAGAAAAAAATCTCTCTTTCAGAGCATAGGGATCAAACACAATTCCAAAGAAAAACCAAACCAACCGACCAACTAGAAAAAAAAAACCACCCAGAAAAGTACTGCCATTTTTCTTTCCAAAATAACTTGCACCAAAAAATAATCTTCCTATTTCATTGCTTTTTCTGAACATTGAAGTTATGTAACTGGGATAGATAATGCCATGGCTGAGGAAATATCCACAATGAGAGGGTAAAGGCTGTACCAGACAAGTTTTAGGATACAGTGCTGGGATGATGGTGCTAGTATGGAGAAAATGGACCTATGCAATGCTGCTGAATCAAAGCAGTGCTTTGAAAAAACACTATTTTTCAAAGATACTTCGGATGATGGGCATACTGAATCACATCTTATCATAGAGAATGAATATAGATGTAAAGATTATTACTTCCACTCAAACTCCCTGAAGAAGTTCGCAAGTATCTTGACAAAGAAATCAGATTAATACAACCTTGAATTTTTGAAAGGCACTTAGTTCCTCACTATAGACTCTTAAGACAAGTAAGAATGTCATGGTTTATGGATTCTCAGATGACTAAGCCAATGACAAAATAAAATAAAGAAAAATGGGTAAAAGCATATTTGGTCTGTTTTCTCAGTAATGACTTTTTATTAATGGAATCCAAAAAGGTCTCTGCTTGCCCTTTTTTGTGCAACACGTGCACAAATTATCTGGAAAACTGAGTAAACACTGAGGGGAATCTCAAAGTATGCTCCAATATTGATACTAACTTGTTTCAGAATGGGGAGAGGCATGGGGATAAGGAACTGAAAAACAACACCAACAAACCAACCAAAAAATACCAAAAAATCTTACACAACTTTCTAGTCCTGTCTGGGCAACAAAATGGCAAATGAAATAAAGGGTAAATTAAAACTCAAAAGTGATGAATACGGGGGAAAAAATTACCTTTAGAAACACAACAAGCTGAAAAATTGACACTTAAATATGACCTTGAAGTTATGACAATTCTATGAACACATTGGTTCAATGTTCAGGAGCAATCAAAAAAGGAAATCAAGTATTTGGAATTACTAAGATGGAATAGAGGAACACATCACCCTGCCACCACATGATTTCACAAAGCTCCCAGATCTTACAGGCTGCATGGGTTTTTGTTCCACAAGAACAAGACAGAACAAAAAAAGAGAGAGGTAACAAGGAATCAAGGTAGAGAATACCTTTCAAATACGATGACATAAGGTAGAATTCTTTACCTTAGAAAAGAGGTGGCTGACAAGATCATAAAATGGAGATATACTAAGTCTTGGCTGGCGTAGAGAAAGTGAAGAGGGTTTTTGCTATTTCCTATTTTGCTATGTTCTCACAAAAATACAGACTTAAAACAATAGGGGAAGCAGTTGCTTAAAGGATAAAAGCAGAACAGTACAGCTGTGAAGGAAGTCCAATGAATGTTTGTCACAGAACAAAGTATTTTGACAACAGAGTAAGCAAATGGAGAGCAAATGATAAAGGCAGCTGAAGACAGAAATACTTGCCATTAGGAAATGAATAATTTTCCGAAGACAATACTGGGAGGGGGTGGTGTGTGATGCTCCTCGCGAACAGGGGCAGGGAAGGCAGTCGGTGGGGTGAAGCCGAGCTCCGCACCCGCAGCTGGGCTGTGACATCTCGTGGTCACACGGTTTAAGCGCAGCCCAGAATACCACGCTGCAGAGCACCATTTATTTTGCTTTCGGTATTAAAAACAGAGACCCTGATGATGTGATCACTGACGGGGAGCAGGCGGAATAAAATCGGAAGTGTGAACTACTTGTAGGCTGTCTACATAAAAATGCATATTTCTCTAAAATTTAAGAAGTGAGATTATTAGTGATATATGAAAGAAAAAGTTGACTCAAATCCTGTTCAACCCTTAAAACAGACATGCTTTAATTAACACTGTTAAATGTGACTTCAATTATTGAGAAAAACAGACTAAATTTTAAGCCCAATCTGAATCCAAAACATCACAGACCACCTGAATAATGCTCCCTTAGCTGTGAATGGAATTGGATTTGGGCTTCATGACATGCAAACTGTATGGTTCTAGCAGACACAAGGACATGGAATCTTAAAGACTCATGCCTCAGAAACAAAATATAACTCTATTTGAAAACCCTACTGGAATGCGATTTCCTCCTAACCCTTGTTTTGGCTCTGTGCAGCTTATAAGATCAATTCAGGTCATGGCTAAAGCAATACTGAAATTTTATTTTGAGATCCTTACAAGAGTGAAGTATGTTGAATTTCTCACAACTATAGTACAAGATTTCAAGTCTTACAGATACTTTCACTTACCTACTTTTAGGTTTGTGAAGAGATTGAATATTTAATTTTAAAGGCAAATCATAATCACAGAATATGCTGAGTTGGAAGGGACCCAAAAGGATCATTGAGTACAACTTCTGGCCCTGCACAGGACAATACCTAAGAGTCACATCATGTGGCTGAGAACAGCATCCAAACACTTCTTGAGCTCTGTCAGTCTGGTGCTGTGACCACTTCCCTGGGGAGCCTGATCCAGTGCCCAACCTTATCAGTGTTGAACTTCAATGTGTAAATATATTGGATAACATGGTCACTGAGATACCTATTCTAGTGAAACTTCTAATATAAAAAAATTAAATTCCTCTACTCATCAGAAATTTCAAATCAGAAAAACAGTATTTCTTGAAAAAAAAAACCAATAAATAACAGGAGGTGTTTTTAAAAACCCATACTATTTTATCTACTTACAGTAATTTAGATTTGTTGAATTTCTCCTATTTTATCTGCTTACAACAACCACAAAAACATTCACCTCTTTGAAAAGTCCCACACAACCTTTTATGAGGGCTTTTTCTTCTCCAGATATCTTAATCAGTATTTGGTTTAACAGCCTTAAAGAAGTTTATATATGACAAGAGCTCAGTAGCATTGCAGATCATATTCATCAACTTTTTAAGCAAATTACAATCTTGGCAAGAATATGTTATTAACAAAATAAAATGAGCATAAGTCATGCTCCCTTGTTATTAAGTTGCAAGTATGCTTTTCCTAGATGAGAATGAAATACATCCATGTGGAATACAACAAAGTGAGGAATAAAGTTGCCCATTTCTATTTTTTTAAGTAATAAAAATGAATTCTTCAGCAACATAAGGCGCATTCTGAACATTTCAGAAGGAAAAGTCTAATTCTCAGCAACAGGATGAAGTCATGCAACAGTTACTTCTGTGAAAAGGATTGCAGTTCTATGACCTTTCATAAAACTCTTAGTCAAGGCATAAGTAAGTTCAGAGGGAAGACAGAAGTACTCAAACAAGAGGCCAGAGAGACAAAAGATATCTACACAATAAATAATATGACTCTGTACATGCAGAAGGAGGAGGATACGTTGCTGTGCTACAAATAAGTGTTTTGTCCCACACATAAAGTTGTACAACACATACATTTCCAGAGAGTATATTGATTTACAAAGTCATTGATACTCGGTCTTGCATGAACTAAGCCATGATGTAAAGATAAGGATCAGAGAGCCTTTTCTCCATATGGAAAGGAGACACTGCTGAGAGGTGGGAAAATATCAATGCTGCCTCTGTCAGATTTGTATAGAAGAAGCTGTTTTGATACATTGTGGTTCACCCTGCATCTGTCTGATTAACACTGCTATTGACAGAAACTCTCAAAAGTAAATCCAGCACAGAACTATTCATGACCACGTTTCCATCCACTTATATTTGACAGCAGAAACTGCGAATACTTCCCATCCATTAGCTCATATTTTGTCGTCAGGAAGATCAAGGCCCCTCCTGAGTAGCAAGCTCAGTGTAATACCACAGTCTAAGCAGGACTTGTGAAATCCTGAAAAATTTGCAGTTGAGACCTGCTGGTAGGGTTTTACACACCTTTGGCAAAGCTGGCATCAGGTGTACTTGAGAAGGTAAGCATCAGTCCCAAAGTGCTACCAGAATGAAAATATATATACTCCTTTATGTTCATTAAAACACAGCACTCTTATTTGTGCCTGCTGCTGAAAGATGCACCTCTTGCCCAGATTTGAGGGTAGGACAGAAGGAGAGGGGTCAGAGTTCTGGAACACTTACATAAAGCTGCTTCTCGTACCCTGCCACTCTTGGTCAGGGACAGCCTCTCCAGCAGGGAGATCAGATGTGTCTAATGATCAGAACAGATGGATGTGAAAATTGAAATAAAGTCCTGAAGCATGTTATCTTGGAGTTCTCACAAGCAGATGGTTCTGAGGTCTTTTGGAGGAATGCTCCACAGACCTCATGTATAGTACCCACTTGGAGTTAATTTTACTGCCAATTAGTTCTGTAGGTAATCACCTTTTCAGACAGATATTAGCAAAAATTCTATGAAAGAAGTCAAGAGAACTACTAATCTCAGGTGTAATCTTGCTTGTCTAGCAAGAGTGGCATGGCAAGCTCCCTCACAATCTTAGCTGTGACATATGCTTCAGCCAAAGGCAAGAACACAGTAATTCATTTAAGATTTTTTTCCCTTTCTACAAGAATAGACACATCTTTATTGAGAAAAATAATTGAAATGTCTGAAAAAAAACAGAAATTAGTATATTAAGAAATACATTATGAGCTGGGTGAATTAAGCACAAGTCGTATCAGGCACCTGACAAGTACTTCTGGTCCATCATAAAGGCCAATGGTTCAGTTTGTCTCCAAGAATATAAAAAATAATTTCAGCCAATCTAAGACAAACTGGAAACTATTTAAATTGTCAGCTCTGATTGGGGGCCTATCTGTCCACTCTCTACACCTGTACATTTAATAATCTGTTGGAGGCTCTAGAGATCAGTGACAACATGCTATCTTTCATAAAGAAACCACTCCAACACCTATCAGAGACATAAAAAGACAGATTGCCTTTTGTGGTGGGTTGACCCTGCCTGGCTTCTAGGTGCCCATCAAGCTGCTCTGTCATGCCCCTCCTCAGCTGGACAAGGGGAGAAAAACATGACAAAAGGCTTGTGGTCAAGATAAGGACAAGGGAGGTCACTCAGCAATTACTGTCACAGGCAAAATAGATTTCACTCAGGGAACTTAGTTTAATTCATTACAAATCAGATCAAAGTAATGAGAAATAAACCCAAACCTTAAAACACCTTCCCGCTACTCCTCTTTTCTTTCCAGGCTAAAATACTGTTTTTCCTTGTCTCCTCCCAGCAGAGTAGGGGGACACAGAGTGGGGGGTTACAGTCAATTAATTACACACTATTTCTGCCACTGCTTCTTCCTCAGGGAGAGGACTCCTCACACTCTTTCTCTGCTCCAGCATGGAGTCCATCCCATAAGAGACAGCCATCCACAAACTTTTCCAACATGAGTCTTTCCCACAGGTTGCAGTTCTTCACAAGCTGCCACATCATGTGTCCCTTCCAAGAGGTGCAATCCTTCAGGCACAGGCTGCTCTAGCATGAGTCCCCCCTTGAGTAACAAGTCCTGCCAACAAACCTGCTCCAGCATGGACTCCTCTCCCCATGGGTCCATAGGTCCTACCAGGAGCCTGCTCCAATACAGGTCTCCACAGGGTCACAGCCTCCTTAGGGTACCCACCTGCTCTGGCATGGGGTCCTCCAGAGGCTGCAGGTGGATCTCTGCTCCAACATTAACCTCCCTAGGCTGCAGGGGCACAGCTGCCTCACCATGGGCTGCACCACAAGCTGCAGGGACATTTGTGATGGTGCCTGGAACACCTCTTCACCCTCTTTCTCCAGTGACCCTGCTATGTATGGTTGCTTCTCTCACATATTCTCATTACTCTCTCCTACATTTTCACAGCAGTTTTTCCCCTTCTTNGCTGCCTCACCATGGGCTGCACCCACAGGCTGCAGGGACATTTGTGATGGTGCCTGGAACACCTCTTCCCCCTCTTTCTCCAGTGACCCTGCTATGTATGGTTGCTTCTCTCACATATTCTCATTACTCTCTCCTACATTTTCACAGCAGTTTTTCCCCTTCTTAAATCTGTTATCCTGGGTTTTTTTCTATTTTAAATCTGTCATCCTAGAGGCACTACCACCAGCACCGATGGGCTCAGCCTTGGGCAGTGGAAGGTCCATCCCGGAGTCAGGCTGGCACTGGTGCTGCTGGAATTGAGGGAAGCTTCCAGCAGCTTCTCACAGAAGCCAGCCCTGTAGCCTCCCCATTACCAAGACCCTAGTACACAAACTCAATGTACTTTTTCAGATTTTTCCTATTATAATGGTAGTCTGAAAACTAAATAAAAACAGTAAAAAAGGACATTCATACTTGGGCTAGTAAACTTATTTATAGGAAAAGTTCATGGTAATATTACAGAATGTTTTTAAAAATGAACCAGGACTCCCTTCTGCACGAAAAATTACATCTCTCTGGACTATTTTTATTTATTTAAAACCAATTTCTTTTTAGTTTCAACATTCAGAATTCCAATTTATTAGTATGCATGTATGCACAGGTATATATCCACATATTGAAAGCTGTGCTGTGCCTGAACACTCAAAAATGACAGCACTTCAACAGTTTCTGGCCCAAATAAGTGAATATTGAGACTTACAGACTCCTGTATGAATATAATGGCATTCTGCTGTTTCTATCAGTATAAACCAAGCAAGCATTGGTTGTGGGTAACATAGCAACTATCTTGCAAGGCATTACTGATTTATTTAAAATTAAGGTCATCTGAAAAATGGTTCAAATAATATTAAACAAAATAAGATTGCACTTTTGAGCTCCCTGATTTGTATTCCTCTTAGTGGGATGCAAGGAGTAACATCTTCCAGAAAAAACATGCTTGTCACAGAGGAACAACTGCTGATACACTGAACAGAAGGAAGAATAGATTATAGTTGATGACAGCACTCAGAACATACTCTCTTAAAATATCCATAAGCTATGTTACATTCAGAATTCCAAAATAAATAAGACAGAGATCTCATATTTGATTTGTTCTGGCACAAATCTAGGTAAACTAGAGCGCAGGGCTATCCAACATGAAGTTATTAAAACAAAATTATATCCACAGTCTAATCTCTGGCAAGCACTCAAAAGCAGTCAAAGCAATAGTTATGAGATAGTTTTATTTTATGGTAAATATCTGACATTTTCATTAGTATACACTGGCAAGAAATGCATATTGATGTTCCAAATGCCTATAAAAAGCAAAAATTAATACACACCCCCAAAAAATAGCAAGTAATTTAGAAATTGATTTATATTTCATATCAGTTTTAAGCTCATATGAGATTGCCAGCAAGCACGAGGAAAAAAATATTTTGGTGAGAAAAACTGAAGGTTTTATATGTAAGTACTGCTAAGTCAGACAAAAGATCCACATAGCACAGCACTTCAAGTAGCAAAAGGAAATGCTGTGCAGGGAAAACACACATCCAGCCAGTTTCTCCCAGCACACTCCTACAGCACCTACAAGTGTTGGGTTGGGAATGTTAGAAACACACACTTGCCTACTTTTGTTCTTACTAAGTAATTACTTTGGTTATGACAACAACTCATTATGAACCTACTTGTACTACCTGACTACACAATCTCCAGTAAATTCCAAGAGCTCAATGCCTACTGCATAAAGCAGCACTTCACTTGTCTGTTTTAAATTCACCTCCACCTACCTTAATTGAACATCATCTAGTTTTAGTACTGTGAGATTTGGCAAGCAACAGTTCCACATTTCTTTTATCCATTCCTTCATGATCATAGGAACTTCAGTCATATTTCTGTACCTTCTTTTTTGCCAAAGCTTTGATTACACTACTGTATGCATGTGTACTTTCAGATAGACCGTAACTTTCATTTTTCAATCTCCTTTGTACTTAAATTTTACTTTTGAATGGAAATTTTAAGCTACTTCTAAAACATGGTTTTACTTTTCAACTTTTGACAGTCGAAAAATCTCAAAATTCCCAGAATAATTAGTGTATCATTCTTATATAATATGAAAATATATTCTCATTTAATATGAAAAATCTGCTTCCAACTACCTCTAAGCATAGCTATATAAAGTAATTAATATCTGAAATAGTTTATCAGTCAACTCCTTAAAGGAGTTTGAAATAACTGTTAATGTGTTTTGGTGCAACCCAAGCTCTGGAACAAAGAGTAACCAGGAATTCAGCATGATAGCTTTAACAAAGACATCTAAATTGTACATCATGCACTGTCTGCTAACTGGATTTGAACAAAGTTTGTCAGAGCACCCTAAAAACTAACTGAAAGAAAAAATGCCCTCAGAGGAAGTCTATTTGGGAGATGTATCCGTATCTCTGCTGCCATCAATTACTGCGTGGAATGAATTAGGAGGAAGAAATAAAATCCTTATCTAACTTTGAAAGCTCTCACAGGTGAACAATTATAATCCACATTGACTTCATCTGAATTTTGTGATAAATCTCTGTACCAACAGAGAGCAAGTCCAATCTGATACATTTAACAAATTTACTTTTTCCATTTCATTGCTATTCCTGCAGTAGCAGGACACACTAGCTGTTCATTTTTTACTTTGTGGATTTGCTTATTATAATTTAAAAGCACAGGAAATACAGATATAAAGCTTCAAAGAACCTTTGCTGATCAATTTTCCAATTGTGATTGTCTTTATAGACATTCAGAAATCCTTTCAATGAATTTGAAGTACCTGTTGATGCTAAAATCCAAAAGTACTATGATACAAACACCAGAGTTGTCCATTTTTTCTCAACTGGGGATCATCCTGCCCCAAAATAAATAATTGTAAAACTTCAATTGAAAGAACTTCTACTGGAGTAACATGCAAGATGCATGTTTTGTATTTTCTATGTTCTTAACTTTGTTATAAAAGAAAAATTCACAGGACTTAGAAAGCTTTCCTGTCCCACAGCAAAGGGCCAGGCATTCTGTCAATGCTGCAGCTGTTTGGAATCAATGCCAACAGGCTTGGGAACCACGGGCCAGGGCATAGCAGTGTCTGCGAGCTCTATAAAAAGCTGTGCTGTGGGCACTGTGTGAGAGAGGTGAGTGCTGGGGGCAAGGTTCTCCAGAGAAATAGGCAGAGAACAGCTGTCTGCTAGAGAGCATCAGACAAAGGTTTGCAAGAGTTCAGCATATTCATTTGTAGACAAGATTATGGTATGGTTACCAAGACAGTAAAACTAATAGAAAGCCCTGAGGAATAAAAAGCTTTGGAAAATGCAGGGGTGGGGTGGGGAGGTCAGGAAACATTTTGCTCTGTTGAAAAGATGAGATCAGTTTGTATGTTCCTCTTGTTTCTGTACACCTTAACCCAAGCCTTAGATCATCAGAAAAGTCAGATTTGCTCAAAGACAACTGGTATTAGAAGCTGGAAATCACAACAAAGACTTCTTAAAAACCTTAGTCAGTAAACATAAATAGGTATCAATGGAGAAAACATGAAGAACAATCTAATTAAAATATATACTGATGCTGAAAATTTTATATAAATCATCCTGCCCCCAGTAATGGAGCACAGATTCAGCAGTGATTGAAATAATATCAAGTAGTTTTCTACAATTAATTTTTATTTTTCATACTCTTGAGAAAAACAGCACATCTGAAATATTTCTGCCTATAATACAAAGTAAGTATATGCATGCCTTGACAAAAAAGAAGATGACCAAAAAATTAGGATTATAGCCCTTGTAATCTTACCTTGGCTATCTGCATATTTTTCCCAGAACTGCTTCCTGGAGGAAGCTCCAGACAGATATAATTACTTCCACTCTTAAGGGGCTCAGTCTCTTCAGGAAGATAATTGTCAGAAATCCACACTTAAAATATGGATGAGTATCCATATTGCAATATCATGGCTGAGCTGTATAAACTTGCATCATCAGTCCCTGCTTTAAACACTTTCCATTTTCATTATGAAACCACACTTTATACAGACAATTTTTTCTTTTTTTTTTTCAGCCATAGGAAAGTCTTGGCTTTTCAAATCCTTCATTACAAAGTATCAAGCTCTATTTATTCTAAATTCTTAAAAAATCCTTATTTATAACAACTAATGCAACAGATTTTTTTCAAGGAAGATTCACTTACCAGTAAAGTTATTTTTAGTTTTTTTTATGATCTAAAAGTAACATCTTGTAAAAAAAGCATCTTTACACATCACAAAGATACCAGGAAACTGTCAGTCAGTGCATATGCAACAGATTACTCCAGTTACTGACTTCTCTATTACCTTGTGAAGAACATAGAAGGAAAAAAGGTAACAAAGTATCATGGAGAAATGTTAGGATTATGTAAAATATATATGTCAATACAGTTCCTTGAGATCTCCATTTCTTCATAGTTCTTACATCCAAATGAGTATCACATATTTAAAATGCATAATTAATTATATGAACACTAATGACATTTCAACAACAAAATCATTACATGGCCTCCTATTTTCCCTCGTTTTTTAGTTTACAAAACCAGGTCTGTTTTTTTTATCACAGAAGCATGACTATACCTTAAAAGATTTTTTTAATTTTAATTTTCTCAAATCAGAATACTGCACAAAGGGAGGAAGAATGTCTTCTTAAAAAATTAATTGCTTTGATAATGAAATCAAGTATGACAGCAATGACCCTTGCCTACATTACAAGGTCAGTGCAGTGATCAGGGAGCACGGTAGGCACAACTTGAACCCAAGACTGGTTTAAGTGGTTTAACTGCAGAATATGAAATCGTTGATACATGTATGTAAGAAAAAGAAATAAAAAAATAATTTAAAAATCAACAATATATTTCAATATTTGAATTACATGCCTAGATGCCTACACTCTTTTCTTTTTCTGTGATATACATTTCAGACAATCAGGAAAGACATCCGTAAATGCACTCTCAAACAAGAGGCCAGTAGAAAAAAAAAGAGGAAGAACATAGGCCCAAGAACATGGAGCCTACCTTCAGTACAGTATGCCTGTCTACATTTCTCCTTCTTCTCATGGTTCAAAAAAGATGGAAAAGCTCCCAGGAAAATGTTTTTCTGGGAATTACATTAGTCTATCCTGAATTGTGATTATTCCTCCAGAATTAATGAAATGAATTATCTTTCTTGGCCTTCTAGAATATGCTGCAGACCTATCAAGGAGCAGACTGGACTGGAACATCTCTCTGCACTTCTTTTCACCTCAGGCTTACCAGCTAATGGCTTTGAAACTGCAGCCTCGGAACTCGACTGGCTCATCAGTGTTTAATTGGTAGAAAACAGAGATGGACAGTTATGCCAAAGGACATTCCTGTTCATGAAAGAGATCTACACCTCTGTAGTAGGACAATGTTTTTGTTATCATCTGAAGGCCTCATAGGTTTCAGTTTTCCTGAGCTGGAAAGTGACAATTTTCTTGAACTCAACTAAGATATTTAAAATATTGAAGCTGTTGAAAAAGACAGCTGGTTACGGAAGACGAGAGAATACAAAGCATTTACACTTTGTATCGCTGAACTGGAGGCTTATTAAGCCAGTCTCTAATTAATGTAACTATCTCAGCAGAAAATTACTGGTTCTTTTTATAGTACCAAATCATCTATTTATCACAGTACCCCTCAATAATTTCCATGAATAAGGAATACAAGCATTTCCTTCCTATAGCCTACTTCCCCACAAAACACCTCTTCCTCCCCTCCAAAAAAAAAAAAAGAAAAAAGAAAACAAAAAGAAAATAAAAAAAATAAAAAAGAAACCCTACAAATTCTTCTCCTTTCCCTTTGCTTACTTAATGTGTTTCACTAAGATTTGTACAAGAAATCCATAAAGAAACAGCCATACAGTGGGGAAGCCTGAATTTGAGCAAGTTCTGAAGACACTTAGCTAAAAAAAGTAGCTAAATTTCCAATTCTAAATACTCATAACTGAGAGATGAGCAGTTTGGGATTAACACTGAAATAAAATTAAAATCTTAGTCAGGAAAAGGTAATGGAATTTTAACTGGTTTTATCTTATGGGCACATGGAAATTCAAATTCATTATAATTAACAAGAACAAGTTCAGTGTGCTCAAGACCGGTTCCCTTTGCCCAGCTGAAATGCTTCCAGAACAAACTGCCCTGACAGTGAACAGATGTCTCTAGCTCAGGTACCCTGATTACAACTGCTAGACAGTAACAAAACATTAGGTACCAGCTACTGCAGTGCCTTCCACAAGGGAAGGCAGAGCTTATGGGGCAGGACACGGTAGTTTTTGAATTCAGATAATTTAATGTCTTCAGAGAGCTGCAAGTCCTGACCATTTCTCTACCTTGTATTTTGACATTTTAACAGTATGTTACTGGAAATGACAACAGTGCTCATACAATGTGAAAACTTACTATAAGAAGGCTTATGAATAAGATGACAGAAGATGGCAGAAGATGCTAAAAACCCTAAATCATCAGCCTAAAGGTAATTAAAACCAAGGGTTATACAGAAGAGTAAAAGCGTTTCACAAGGAAAGAAAACATCCATTAGAATTCTGACTGTGGAATCAGACAAAAACCAATTTGCTACAGGAAGCTGTCTCAGCACACTAGAATGTTCTGAGGGTATTGTTAGCTCTTACCACTTTCTTCTGCCGTAATCCATGAAAGAAAGAGTAGACAGACATAGCTTTAATTTAGGAGACATTTGACAGACAAATAAACCCAGAGCTACCAACTAGCTCGATAATAAAAGTAGTATTTATTCAGCTTATGAATTGCATACTACTGATAGTTTTATGTTTTCTTTATCATACTGAAATTATCTGAGTGTGCTTCATCTTGGCCCATTTGTGCCACATCCTAGTTGCACTGCAGAATAAAACTAAATGCACACATGAAATAGGTAAGAAAAAAGTACAAATAACTAAATGTCAATTTAAAAAGAATGCTTAATAAGCTTGATACCATACTAAGCCAGCAGCAAAACTCTGGTTATACTCCAAGCTTCCTCCCCTCATCCCTGATTCCTTTCCAATCCAAAACCATTTTCTGTAAAAACTGTGAAAAATGTTTATGGCAATAAATTGCCATATTTGGAATGACAATGTCAGTGCCTCAGAGTTTACACATTTTGTTGACAAGATTTTCTTTCACAACAGAGTTTCCTTTAAAAAAAATGAGTGACCACTTCAAAGCATGATGTTTACCAACAAATTCATTCTGGACAGACCTCTTTCTGTTTTCTTTTTCTTTTCATTCACACACAAATATACCTTCTGGCAGCATCACACAAAAGTCAAAATAGAACTTCCAAAAGTTTTCCAGACATTTGTAAAATTGTACAAAGCTTCAGACAGATAGTTCTTTCAGTTGATACACAGAACAAACCCAATAGATGTGTCTTAGCTACAAAGAAAGAAAAGTTAGTCAAGCTTACTGAACGCAATAAGGACCAAGTATTTTGTTTTAAACTTCAAAGTAGAGAAGGGACAAAGTAGGAATAACTAAAAAGAATATTTTCTTAAGCACAAACGGGAGATGTTCGATTTTAATGCACGAAATAATTTAGCATTTCAAAATCTGGGGAATTTTGGGGACATCGTTAAGGGGACAGCAAGAGAAATTTAGCTCAGCTGAATTCAGTAAAAGGTTTCACACTGATTTTGTCAATCAAAAACCACTCCTACTCCTTAAGCTATAGATGATGATGAAAGCTGAATTTTCAGTGTTTTATATTTTTAACCTCTTTAAAGTACTTTCTTCCTTATTAGGAACTGAATATTTTTCATCTGCCAAAGCACCTGTTCTTGGCAAAGATTCACCATTTCAGCTAATTCACCAAGGCAGCGCCATTAGGCTCAAGGAATATAAACATACATATATCTATTGTGACTAAAAATATATTTTTCAGATTTACTGAGAAGCCTGCTAACGGTTAGCCGAAAAAAGAAAAAAAAAACAAAACCCTCAGCCACTAAGCTCCTATGACCAACCACGTCTTCCTTCAGCCTGTTACAGTTCTGGACGAGGGGAATGAAGAGAGGTTTTTGCGACGAGCCCTCAGGGCGGGGAGGGCTCCCGGGACCGCCCTTTCTGCCTACCCGGCCGGGGCTGCTGTGCTTCCAGAGCTGCTGCTGCTGCTTTCCGAGCGAACCGGAGCGGGCGCGGTGCCGGCGGTGCTCCTGCAGCGCCCATCTCCTCACGGAAAGCCCCTGAACGCCTCGCATCTGAACCGAGGGGAGGCGGCGGAACCACTCTGTCCGCGGCCGGAGCGCTCGGGCCGCCCTGCTGAGGGGCGAACCGGGCGGCACTGAGCGGCATCACCGGTCCTGCTCCCCGCGCCGCCGGACAGGGAGCCTGGGGCCGAGCCGGGCCCGCCGCCGCTGGGCGCAGCCCGCGCCGAGGGGAAGGGCATAGCCCGCGCCGAGGGGAAAAGGCGCAGCCCGCCCTGAGGGGAAGGGGCATAGCCCGCGCCTAGGGGAAAGGGGCACAGCCCCCGCCGAGGGGAAGGGCGCAGCCCGCGCCGTGAGGGAAAGGGCGCAGCCCGCGCTGAGGGGAAAGGGGCACAGCCCGCGCCGAGGGGAAAGGGCGCAGCCCGCCCCGAGGGAAAAGGCACAGCCCGCGCTGAGGGCAAAAGGCGNATAGCCCGCCCTGAGGGAAAGAGGCACAGCCCGCGCCGAGGGGAAAGGGCGCAGCCCGCGCTGAGGGGGAAGGGCGCAGCCCGCCCTGAGGCAAAGGGGCGCAGCCCGCGCCGAGGGGACAGCGGCACAGCCCGCGCCGAGGGGACAGCGGCACAGCCCGCGCCGAGGGGACAGCGGCACAGCCCGCGCCGAGGGGACAGCGGCACAGCCCGCGCCGAGGGGACAGCGGCACAGCCCGCGCCGAGGGGAAAGGGCGCAGCCCGCCCTGAGGGAAAGGGGCGCAGCAGCGGCGCAGGAGCCGCGGCCGAGACAACGGGGCTGGGCAGCGCCGCTGTGCCCGCCGCGACCCGGGGCCTCAGCCGCTGCCCCGTACCCTGCGGGCATCTCCGCAGTTGTTCACGGGCTCGCTGAGCCCGTCAGGCAGCGCCCGTCCGGCGGCCGGAGCACGGAGCGATGTGAGGGAAAACGCTGCGGGAGCGCCGGGTGTGAGGGCACCGGACTCGGGCAGCAGCCTCGGAGCTTGTCAGCTTTTTAATTTGGAGCTGCACCTTCTTTGCTGGCAGCTGGGTAAGACAGTTCTTAGAAACTTGTCTTCATAACTTTTTCCAGCACAGGACCCAAATCAGCAAGCCCTGCCCGGTGAAAACTAGCTTTACAGCTCTTTCTCAAATACATTTTAACTCAACCTTTAGAAATTACTCTGCAAGGCCATTTGCTATTGCAATAGGGATAATTTCTACTCTGTAAGGTTCACAAGAAAGGTGTTCTTCCATGGTAGTGTCCATAAAGCATTTGGCTCACTGCAAGTGTCACCCACACCTGCCCCTCATACAGGACTGAGCCTGATGGGGTGGGGTTTTAGTCATAGTTTTCTTAGGGGACCGTATGTATCTCAGAATTAATTAAAGAAAATGTGCCACTTTTGTTAAGAAGTTAAAGGTGGGCTTCGCTTTTCTTTTGTCCTTAGTTTTCACTTGCTCTTTGCCAGTCATAAAATTATGCTTCTGCATTTTAATTTTTAACAAAAGTCTGTATAAAGTAACGAAGTATAAACATATCCTAATTTCCCCCAGAGAGACCTATCTTTTTTCTTCTTCTTCTTCTTTTTGTGTTATCAAATTGAGAGGAAACCTAATGTCTTTACAAGCAATTTGCTGGGTGAAGGTATGGGTGTTAACGCCTTTGAAATAGGTCTTAATGTCTCTACTAACTTAGGGCAGTGGGTTTATTGCAGCGCCCAGACAACTTGGCTCCTCGAATAAAAAAGTGGGTCTGCACAAGCCTGAACTTCTGAACTTTGGGGTAAAATAGTAGGTTCAAGGGGGGAATATATGGTAGGCGGTTCGGGAAGGCTGTACCTTCCTGGTACCTCAGCAATGAGGAAAGGAAGAGGGCAACATGCGGCCGGGAGCTCAGGATAAAAGGAGGCTGCGCCCTCAGGAACCTCGAGAGACAAAACCCACGGGGTGTATCTCCCTTTGGACACAGCCTCTGGCGTTTGTGGATTTTCCTGACAAAATCCTTCCTTTCATAGCCTTCCTAAAGAGTCCCTGTAACAACAGCCAGGATAGAACAAGTCCCAGCTGCCTGCCAGAGTCACCAAAAACATGAAGATTTACCTTCCAGTATGGCTTGCATCTGTCAAGATAGACAGATAAAAAAACACCAGTCTAGTCATCATACAAAGTTTAGTAATTTTGGCAAGGCTAGCATTGTTCCCATGATCTTGCATAGCACATGTTACTGCATGGACTTTTTGTTTTGTTTGGTTTTCATGTCTAATAAAGGGATTGATTGGTTATAAATACATAAACAATGCACTTCAGAAATCACACTGTGTTGTGTTTTGGGCTTGGTTTGTTTGTAGGTTCTTTTCACTTTTTTCTACCTCTACTGCTAACTACTGACTTGAACAGACTGCTGATTTGTGCTGGGGCAGATTTATTTTAAATATTACTTATGCTTTATCAGCAGTCTAGAGAAATATACAACGAGGGTTTTAATTGCATGTATTATTATTTGGTTCTTCCAAATTTTTACTGTAATGAAGCTTTGTGTCCTACTTTGACTGGTGCAGGATTGCAAAGAGTATAAAGACTGCTAAGCCATTATGTTTGAGCAGGACAGGTTTTGTGATCTTTCTGTTGCTTCCATACAATATCAGGCACAGAAAGGAATCAGAAGAAAGCAACTATGACTTATTTTTGTATTTGCAAGGACTTGCACTGCATAAATAGATGTGTTTAACACAGCCTTTGCATCTGCCAAAGTGAAATCTAATGTAATGTGGTTCATAGAATGCTGATTTTTATATCAAGTTCATTCTGTTCTAATTATATGCAATAAGAATATTGTATCATTCTAATTGTACTTATTTAAATCACACATAATAAAAATAGTCAAGAGAATTCAACAAAGAACAGGGAGTAAGCTGTTCTAGGCACACACTTCTAATGCATCAGAGTTATTTAACTGCCATAGAATCACCATGGGATGTTAAGGGATTGGAATAGACCTTAAAGATCCCCTAGTTCCAACCCCACCATGCCATGTGCAGGGACAGCTCCCACTAGACCGGGTTGATCAAGGCTTTATCCAGCCTGTCTTTGAACACTACTAGGGTTCACACTGTCATCTCGGGCCTCAACATTTCTGAATATTTTATCTTCTAATTAACAGTTTTCTAGGTGAAAATCTGATGTGGTGTCATTTAATATTACTTATACCAAATAACTATATTTGATTGCTGATCAGTGGGCTTTTTTCATTATAGAATTTTTAACTTTTCTCTTTTGTACCAAAACACAGTCTTCCCATAAATCTGAGAAACAAACAATTGAATTAGTTAACACACCTTACTGATGGGTCATGAAACTGGAATGTATTTAGTATTGGAAAGTTACTAGTCTCAGTTAAAGACACACCTTTTGACACTGGATGTTCTGGCACACATCCTTGTGGCCATCTGTTATGGTGAATTATTTGCTAAAGTCTGAAAAGAGCTGGGATTTTCTTTTGGTGGTGTTTTCTTGCTGCTAAAAATCTTGATTTTAAAAATCCAGAATTCTGATTCTGCAGGCCGTATGCTTGTGCCTGGCAATGTATTTCCTTTGTATGTGCTTAACATGTGCTGGGATTAGGATATCAGACTGAAGTACAGGGAAATGTCTTGCTAATTAGAAGATAATTCTTGGTAGCTTGCAAGCTCTAGGCTGGACAGCTTTCAAACAGCTGTATAGGAACACGATGGTGTTACAAGAAAAATCTGTCAATCTAATAGTATGCTTAATTTTCTTTTCTTTTTCATTCCATAGTTGTTCAACAGAACAATGCGTGCCCATATGCAGCTGAACCATGTATGTTTTTACACTTTCTAATTAGCTTTCTAATAAATACCCTGTTCTAGTACTTTCTGTGCAAATGGGGTAATAATAAATTCATTCTTATCTCTTCAGAAATCAAAGTGTATTTCTTTCAGAAAAGATAAATGAATGATGAACCGTTGCCCACCTAAACATTCAACATTTCAAAGAAAAAAACAAAACCAGACCCTCTACTATTGGAAAATTCTGATGTTAATTTTAATATGACTGTCTTTAAGCTGGTTTTAAATATATAACACAAGGTTTTACAATACCAGCCATTATTTGGGGCTATTTTTTGTTTAATAGCTCTGTAGATAGGATGCCAACTGTGTATTTTAAAGGAAAAAAGATTACAAATTACATTATTAAAAATAAATGTGATAATTAGTCTGTGAATGCTATCCACAAAAATAGTGGGCATATTTGATAGCCCAAATCCTTATGTGCTTTCCTTCTGGATTTCATAATGGTGCTATTTCAAATCAATGTTAATTTATGTAGTAAGACCTCTGTTCTGTAACTTAATGACATGCAAACATGTTTGTATCCATGTCATATAAATTGTTACAAAGAGGTGTTAACTTGGAAATAGTATTTTTTGCCCTTGAACTGAAGGCCACTGCTCTTGGTAAGAAATACGGTGGGAAACAGCATTGTACTACTTTGGCTCATAAAATAAAAAGCAGTTTACATGTAATGTAAACTTCTAGTGAAAATCTTAGTAATGGTAGTATACTACAAACTTTTTAAAAAGTTGTTTTGAGGTCTGTGAGCATGATTAATGGAGAACTTGTGGTTTTGGTTTTTAAATTAGATTCTTGTCCAAATAACAATTCCCTGCCCACGGCAGGGATCCTGTTTCCATTTGCTCTTTAAGTATTTAAGGAGTACACAATATTGCAATATTTTTCCATATATAGATAAATTTGGCATGTTAGTACACTTCCCCTGCTCCAGCTGACTTTGTGGCACAGTTGCCAAAAGTCCTTTGGGACCTGGCTGAAGAACTCTCACAACATAAAAGCAAACTTAAAAGCAAACTGCTTGTTTTTTTAGCCGCAAAGGAAACTCCTGTTAGTTTTAAATTAGTCTTGAACAGCACAGCTGCTCTCCCCTGTAGATCTACCTTAGACTTGTTGAATCAGCTTCTTTTTATTCCCTGTAACAGAGGTCCTGATCTGCAATTTAGATTTATTCTTGCTTCGTTTTGACCTTGGTGGAGGAACAAAAGCTGCGGTTTTGGCAGATGAGGTTACATGAGATGATCTTCCATCCTGCTGTAGCAACAGAGTATCCACTGCCTTTCATCTCTGCCTCTGGCTTGTTGGGAGAAAAAAAAAGTTAAAAAGAGAATGAATGTAAAATGCTACACCATGTCTCAATAGCTCTTCAGCTGTGTGCAGGTGTAACTTCTCAAGAAACTGGAAAGGGTTTGAAGAATGTGAATTGGATGGGCTCCCTTGCCGAGGAGTACTTGGAGCAAGCTGGGGGCAGCTCCCACTAAAAGTCACTGATCTTTATTGCTTTGCTATAGCCTTATTTTGAATGATGTCAGGGAGTGCAGTGAGCCTCAGAAAAGGGAGAAAAGTCGGTTTTTAGCGGCTGCCTGCTCATGGCGATGCCCAGTGGTGCTGGAAGAGCGGGCGCTGGTAGGGAGCACATCTGTACCCTTGCCAGACAAGAGGGGAGTGCTGTGCCCAGTTCTGGGTTCCTTAGTACAAGAAAGACAAGGAGCTTCTGGAGAGGGTCAGTAGAGGCCACAAAGGTGATATGGAGTCTCTTTTAAGGAGAGACTGTGGGAGCTGGGTCTGTTTAGTCTAGGGAAGAGACAACTGAGAGGGGATCTCAGTGCATACAAATATCTCATATGTGGATGCCGAGAGGATGGTGCCAGAGTCTTTCCGGCGGTGCCAGAGACAGGACAGGGCCATAAACTAAAACACAAGAAGTTTCACCTCAACATGGGGACGAACTTCTTTACTCTGAGGGGGCAGAGCACTGGAACAGGGTGACCAGGGAGGTCGTGGAATCTCCCTCTCTGAAGGAACCCACCTGGACAGTTAATGCAGCACCTACTCGTGGTGAACCTGCCTTGGCAGGGGGCTTGGCTTGGATGCTCTCTGGAGGTCCCGTCTAACAATTCCGTGATTCCGTGAGCTCGTTCCAGGTGGGAACGCCGATCAGCAGCACCTTCCAGGCCGCTCGGGGGCGGTGGCAGCCCCACCGACGGCCGGGCGGAGCCAGCCCTCGGCCGCGCTCCCCGAGGCGCTGGGCTGGGCCGGTGGCGGCTCGCTTGCACGCCGGGATTTGTAGTCCGCCCTCCCTCCTTCCTTCCTGGTCAGGCGGCGGGGCCGCCTCTCTCCTTCCGGGAGCGGCGTGCGCCCGTTGGCGGGGACCGGGAGCGGCGTTTGTTGACTTCCTCGAAGGCGGCGGGGGCGGCGCCCAGCCCCGGGAACTCCCCGCGGTGGCGGAGGCCGAAACCGCGGCCGAGGCCGGCGGGGTGGGGACGATGGGCGCCCGAGGGGGCCCGAGCGGAGACCGCGAGGAGCGGCACTGCCTCCCCGCCGAACTGAGCGGCCGCTGCTGACCCGCCCGGCCCAGCGGGGCCCGGACAGGTTGGTCCCGGCGCGGCGGGAACGAGGGGCGGCCCCAACCGGAGCTTCCCTGGCGTGCTCGGGAGCTTCGTGCCCCGTGGAAGAGGAGCGACTCCCCCTGGGAAAAGAGGCTGGTCTTTCGTTTCTCCCCTTAAAATAAAGTCGTCCTCTTAGAAGCCCGGAATTGTTAGGGTTGAAAGGGAGATCAAGTAGTCCAATCCCCCTGCCAAGGCAGGGTCACCCCGAGCAGGTTACGGGTAACGCAGGAATGCGTGCAGGTGCGTTTTGAATGACTCCAGAGAGAGAGGCTCCACGCCTTCCCTGTTCAGCCTGTTCCTGTGCTCTGCCTCCCTCATACAAAGTTCTTCCTCGTGTTGAAGTGGAACTTCCTGAGTTTCAGAAGGAGCAGGCTGTCGGTCTTGTGCCGTGTCCCTGCCCAGTCGCACTTGGCCGGAATAAGGAGTCATCCCGTGGGGGGACGGTGAGCAAGGCTTACAGGTACCGCTCCCCAGCTGGGGTTGGGCCTCGGGCGGACAGGCGGGCTGGTTACAAAGCTGCCCCTGACCAGCCTGAAAAACTGCGTGGGTTCTTGGAGCTGCAGTTTGTGCCTTGGTACAGGGGGAGTCTGGCAAAGGAAATGAGCAAAGTACGACTACGGGTGTGAAAACAGAAACATGATGGAATATTGGAACTGACAGGAATACAGGTGCTGCAGGCCCTGCTAGTTTGGAAGAAGGGAGTGCAGATAAGCATTGAGATAGTTGTGTATGCTAGTGGTGCTTTCAGCTTTTAAGAAATTGCCTCTTTAAATCCTGATGTTTCACCTGGTAGAGAAAATACCTTTATCTCCTTAAATAAATTGGTCCCGTAGCAGCTTATAAGCAAGTGTCAACTGTTCCAGTGAGTGCTTTTAGGAGCTTTTTGTTTCTTAAGGAGTCCTTTCATTTCCGCACTGCCTTTCACTGTATGTGTGCAGTAAAATCAGTATGCTGGAAGCAGACTCTGGAAAAAGTGGAGTTAGGAGAGAGTTATTGCCAGGACAATTAAGTCTGCTCTGGACTCCAAAGGTCAGTTTCTCTGCTGAGACAGTTTTCTGGGAAATGTTGTTATGGGCTATGGGGAACATGTCATTTCCTGGATAGTGGTGTACGATCACGTGCTACTGCTGCTGATAATCCAAGTTATCTGTTCTCACAGCTGTTTTAGAATTTTAGTAATTCTACTAGAATTATTGTAGAAATCAAAAGAAATCTAAGCTTATGACTATTTTTTGTTCTTTGAATAATTGCTGTTTAATAAGCGGACTTTTGTTAGAAACGTTTATCAGATAATTGCCCTATAACTTAAGTAGATGACTATTGCCTCAAATTTGAAGCAGAATTTTTTCATCTAAACTCTCAGTGAAGTCAGAAACCACTGGTTGACTGAACTCTAGATTGGACTATATGAAGAGTTTAGCCACCTTCTCACTCCCTGTATTTTTTTGCTAAAATTGATAATTTTTCATAACCTTGCTTGCTGCATTTGCAGTTTAGAAAAGTGTTAGGTGATCATTGCCCGAGTACTACCTAGGTTATGTTTTACAATGAAAATTATATAGTAAAAGGTTTTTCAAAAGAGCAAAGAGGGTAAAGTGACATCTTTGTGTGGCAAAAATGGGTAATAAATTAGAGATAGTTTTAAGATTGCCTAAATTTCAGCAAGTATTCTTCTACTTTAGTTTCAGTATATCTCTGTTTTCTATGTGACACTCAAAAAGTGGGGAAAGTATGAAAATTATTGGTCAAATATATATATTTTTATATATATAACTGTACAAAATATTTATAATATACTTATTGTACTCAGGGCGGAGAAATAGAACAATTTCATCTCACAGCATTGGAAAATCATAGTTTGCATAGAGTTGCAAATGCAGTAACATTTGTTTATATTATTTCAGTAGATACATTGAAATGGAAATTGTGTACTATAAAATGTTAAATGTGGGTTGCCTACTTAGGAAAGTGGAAATTCCCCTGTCCCTGCACATGCTATCCATATCTGATTTCTTTAGAAGATAATTTGAAGAAAAAAAGAGAACATGTAGAAGGAAACAGGGTAAAATGCAGTGTGGGTTTAGCTTTTGATTTATGTTTTCATTCTTTCACAGGGATTTTCTAGACCGAGGAAGTCTGATAGTCTGTGTTGAATAAAACAGTGATGGTGAGATCCAGTTTGCTAAGATGGCAATGATAGGATTAACAAAGGGGTCAGGATAGGAACCAGTTTGGTAGGGGTCATTGGTGGGGAATTCTGCTGAAGGAGACTCCATACACGTGTGCATTATCCATGGTTCACTTTGGAATCAGTCTTACGTTTTTGCTAAATGTTTATACTATAATTGCATTAATTAACTAATTTACATGATTATACAATGTTTTTATGTGGAGTTCTTAGTGTATGAAATTGTAGATGCAACTAAAATTTGACAGGACCTTTGGGGAGAAGAAATTAAGTTTGAGAGAGTAAGTGAAACATAAATAGCTTGAATATTTGAAGTCATCCACTTAGAAGCTGCTAAGTGGAACTTAGGTTCAAATTACCAGGTTTGTGTGAAATATTGCCGTATAAATCTGAATATAGAATTTTAGAAGACAGCCCAAGTTGAAAAAAGACCTGGGAAGATCATCTAGTCCTCCTGTAAAAGGGAGCCCGATCAGATTTGCTGGCATCCTGCCCAAATGTGTCTTGGAAGCCTACAGATGTTGTGTTAGGGAGTTGCAGGATGACCAAGGGACATCGGTGAGATTCACTTTCCTTCCAGTAGCTGTAACAGGTGAGGCACATTTCCAGTTGAATTAAAAGTTAATGCAATTACATAAGGCTTATCACTGAACTTGTGAACTTACTGAATGGTAATTAATCTGGCAGTTTAATTGAATAGAAGGAAACTTGTGATTGGGAGGTAGGACCTACTGTTTGGTTTACAAAAGAAGATATGAAAAAAAAATCCAACACAAATCCTCTGAACTTTTGGAAATAGTTATTCCTTATAAACCTTTTGAAATGGGAATGAATGAACAGAAAAAGAAGGTTTTCAGTAACCTTTTAAGATACTTATATTTGGTGCTAGAAATGTTTAACAGCCAAAAGCTATCTTGCTCCCACTTATGTTTCTTTGACAGTACTGCTTCTAATTAGTTTCAACATTAAATGTAATAGTTTAATAAACAGGATTATATGATGCTGAAAGGATAATATTTTATTGACTCTTACTTCTGGGTTTTTATTTTCCCCCTTTTCAGGTAGTTGTCAGGGAAAGTGATTATTGTGACATCATCCACAGAAAGGCAGGTTGACTACATTACACTGAGGATGCATAAGGTTTGCAAATTAGCAGCGGAGGTACTGGAGTCTGACACTGTTCAGAGAAACTAAAATTTATCAAGCGCTATTGTCATAAAATTGACTTTTTATTGCTTTTCTGGTTCTTGTGAGAGTAGATTATTTATTGTAAAAACCTTGAGGTTGATAAAAATTGCCTGTTGTAACTAAGGAGATTTTACTTGGCTTTTATAGCTTACCCAGATGTTCAGGATAGATGAGCTACAGTGATCTGGTGTGTGAGCTTCCATTTCCTGAAGGCAATAAAACGAAAGTGCTCTGGAGGTCTGATGTAGCTCACATGCTGATGTGTTTCTGAAGGAGCACCGAGTACACTGAGATGGCTGGGCTGTGCCCTGGCTGAGCTGTGCCCCTGTGCTCAGGGACTCTCTGGGAGGGCGTTGGGCCTGTGGACTTTGGCCATATGGAAGGATGAACAGCAGCCACAGTAGCAGCTACTGAGATATGTGTGCGTGTGAGAGAGAGAATTTTGTTTACTCTAGAAATGGAGCAAGTATGTGTAAAAAGTGATGCCTTTCTCTGTAGAACAGTCTGTTCATAACTGGAATCAAAGAGAGCCTAAGATTTCTGAAACAGAGAGATGCAAAGTGATGGATGCTTAAAGAGACTGGAAGTCTTGCTTGTTTTAAAATCTTGTGTCATATGCTCCAAGTATTGTGTGGAGTTCTTGATGCTGGCTGCAGGAATTCTGTATTATTCCTTGCTCTACTCAAGTGTCTTTAAAAAAAAAGGAAAAAAAAATCAGTAGAGCTTTTCTGAAATTGAGGGTTGTAACATGCTTACTCAGGATTCCTTTGGTTCAAAGGCATTTCTTGAATTTAAAGGGTTTTTTTATATTTACATGCATATATGTATACCCTTCTCTGTAAGGCAAGATAAATCAGTACAAAAATTATGCTGTTGTTATCAACAGCTGGAAACTGTTCACACTACCATTATGAAGTCAAACCCTTCTAGTCTGGAAGGCAAGCAGGAAAACAACCATCTTGAAATTATTTGCATTTGATATTTGGAAATATTTTGAAAACTGTTTTATTCTCTTTCAAATCAACCATTAGGCCAAAATTAGAATCTGCTTCATACTGGGAAAAATTTAATGTAATCCTGCTTTTACTATCTCTCCTTCTGATCTGAGAATAAGATTAGCATTTCAAACTACAGAGCTCTGTTTGTGCAGTGGTCTGTTTGCTATTAGAGCCTCTGCATCCCATGTTCCTTGGATGTGTTTTTTATTTAACTGCCTCCCGTGGTGTTAATGACTAGTATTCGTAAAGCTCTTTAAAGAGAAAAGCTATGTTTCTGGCAAGCATTAGTAAGATATGGGAAAACATTCTTTTGCTTGAGATATTTATTGTATTGAATCAAAGCTGTTCTATAACCTATGTTGAGCAACAGAAGTGGTTCCTGTTAATTCTTCTTTTCTTCACATTATGCAAAAGAAAACATAAATGGTGCCACTTCTTCAAACTCATTTGCTTACAAACAGGGAACATAATTAGTCCTCCTAGAACTTAATACTGTTTCCTGTCAACAGTGTATTCAGGTTGGGTTTTTTGTTTGTTGGCTTTTAGACATTAGTTATTTAATACAAACAGTAGTACTGGTACTCATTTAATGTATTTGTTTTTGGACATAAAAATTAAAGTCCTTTTAAGTAGGCTGTTTTGTGTGCAGGCAAAATATTTAGGTACTGTGCTGAAGTAAAGGGAGTAAAAAGTATTAGGGAGACTTTTCTTGGGATGGAATGTGTGGTAAATGGGATTGTGAAGTTTGCCTTAAGGAGGCTGAGATGGACATCAATTGTATTCATAGACATTAACTTGTCAGTATAATTACTTCAGATATTTTAGTGAGAAGCCTTTCACATGAACTGATTACTGTAGGACACATTATCTCATGAATTGCAGCTCCAGAGAGGTCAAAATTCTCTCAGGTGTTTCAGAGCGTCAGCTCTGGGGCATTTTCAGCACTTCACACAAGTGTGACTTTGAATTAGGAGAAGTCAAACAGATTAAAACAGGGCAGAAGTCTGTGGCTGGACTTGGTGAACCATCCTGAAAGCCCTTCTGGCATCTTTCTTCCAGATTTGAGGAGTCGTAACCTGTGGAATAATCAAAACACTTCTTTGATTGTCAGTTCATATTTTTAAAATGAGATAATATAGTACTGGGGAATCTAAATTTTGATTCCTGTCCTTGAGTGAAATTAAAGACCACAGCTGTAGTCAGGGATTTCTTACAGACATAGCCCCTTTTTCTATACTGAGGGTTTCTGTCTATCCTGACAGCAAAAAAATCTGGATAAGCTGTGCATTTCACTAAGGCCTTTTACAGTACTGCTGATATTGAGCTGTTTAATGGCAGCTTGTCATCACTTAGTATGCAATACTGTTAGTCAAAAACGTGTATATTGGATTTTTTGGAACTGTTATCTTGGTTGTAGAAATTCAGAAAAGCATGCAAACAAAGTCCCTTTGAATTATGTGGAATTATATGCTAAATAATCTCCAGTTCTGGCTTAGAGGGCAGCAGCAGAAAACCCGAGTTGAATAATCCTATAAACTAAATGAGATCTTTCAAGTAAAATAATGTTAGAGTAACTGGTCTTCCTAGCTGGTGCAGGTTAGGTGTGTACTTGAATTTATAAAATAGTATTTGTGTATGTTGAGTCTTATTTGGAAGGTGTTTCTCTCTTGGAAGCTCATAAAAGCACTTTTAGTTAACAAAATGCAGAATAAATATGGTCCTGTTTTCACATATTGCCATCTCCTGGTAGAACTGCTGTATGCAAGAAAGGGAATATATGATGCTCAAGTTTAGGAGCTATAGGAAAGTATGGGGACAAAGATCTATTTTATGTACAAGGTCACAAATCCGCTGCTTTCTTCGATATGATAAGCTGTGACACTTCTTTAATGACATTTGAGTCAAGTGTTCAGAGAAAAGGAGATATGTTGCTTTGAGAGGGCAAGCTCTTGGGAATTTGATGAGATGGGTGACAACACTTGCAGGGGCTTTGGTGAAATGGGGGAGGATAAGCTGGAATGTTGTGTTCATCTTGGAAGACAAAATGAGCAATTCCTTCAGTCAGTTAATGCAGTTTGAATGATGTGGTGCTTTTGCTCAAGGTCACCTTGTGCATGGAGTGATACTGTTATTACAGTGAAAAGAAAGCAAACCTTTTTTGCAGTGTTCTTTTTACTTAAATATCACAGAAGCCACTGAATATTCAAGGCAGAACAAGCAAGGGAAGCTTAGGCTACTTTTTTTTTTTATCAGAATGCATCAAACAATATAAAGGCATCTATTTACTTCCTGAACATAACCATTAAAAGGAGTTCAGCCCTGGTTTGTAGTGTTCTTGTCTTTTTTTCACTGTTGAAAAGCTCCACTGCTGTCTTATTTAGTAGAAATGAGCTGTCACAGTTTTTTATCATGTTGTCTAACTGGCTTGGAGCAAATTGAGACAAATGTGATAACAGCACCATTGTTCTGCAGTAGCTGTACTACAGCTCTTCATAATGCTGCACTCTGAAAGCATTCCAGCATGGTGAGAGAAATTTGACCATATAGACAAGCTCCAGCCTTTACTTCTTGTAATCTATAAACAAATGGAAGTCTAGTTTGAATTCAAATAGCAAATACACAGTAGAAGCAGCAATTGTGGCCATGGGGTTTTTTTGCACTAATGCCTGCCTTTTCTGCAAAGTTCTGCTGATCAAGTCAGTCTTCTGTTGAAGTAAGTTTTTCCTGCAGTACAAAAAGCTGTCTTCATTATGCTCAGTTCTTTTATTCCAGCATTTCTGTTGGTTCATTAGCTAATCATCAGGAACCTAAGGATTTGTTGAAGGGGAAAAAATAAAAGTCTATTTTTCATAGAAGTCACATCACTAGTTTGTTTAAAGGGGGGTGGTATTATCAGGCACTTTGTAGCATTTCTTAATATTACATAGGAATACAAGTAATCTTGATGTTCATAACTAAATGAGATGTGTCTTTTTTTGTTTGGTTGGTTTTGTGTTTTGGAGGTTGGCTTGTTTTTAAATAAAACCCTAAAACTTGTTTCAGATAACTCGTAACTCTTAAGGAAAATGCTTCTGGGTGTTTTCCCTTGAGACCTGTTGCTCAAGAAAATACATAGAATTTCTTTAGGATGGTATTTTCTTACTGAATGTTTTGCTGTGCCTAAATGACGTGGGTTGTAACAAAAACTCAGTGTAACATCTACTTTGCATTTATCATTCAGGTGGTATTTTAGAGTGACACTTTACTAATGTTCAGATTATTGTCAGTTTTCTCCACGCATCTTGAGGCATGTTATGTTATTGTGCATGTTTTCATTCTCATCGTATTTTCAGTCAAAAATTACTGTAATTGTTCAGACGGAGGTTTTCTACTGTGACCAAGGAAAGAATAGCTACTCATGCAGTCTCTTTAAGGACAAATACAACTGTACTTCAAGATTCCGTTTTAAAGTTTGGGAAAAATATAAGTATTTGCGTTCAAAAATAAAGAAACTTTGGTACTTGCGCCCAGGAACCACAGGAGTTAGTTGATTTGTTGGAACTGTACTCTCTTTTACTGCTCAGTGCTGGCTTGCAAAAGCTCTGATATAATATTCCTTTGGAGTTCAGATAGTTGGTACCAGCCAAATTTTACATTGTTGTTAAGACATAATAAAATGATTTTGAGGGTTCATACATCTGATAAGTACTCAAAATATTTTTGTCAAGTAACAGTGAAATGTGTCTTTTCTAAATAGCAGATTTTCAATGTAAAATGGATTTCAAGATTTTTCTGCAGTATTAAGATACTTCCTGATTATTCCATCTTGTCATACTTAGACAGAAACACCCTGCAGTATTATTTTAGAAGGTTTTCAGACTCTTGATGAATTTGTCTTTGTGAAAACTTAGCACTTACATCTTTCTTTTTAACAGCTGTCATGGAGGAGTTGGTAGAGGATGACATCTGTATTTTGAACCATGAAAAGGCAGACAATGCTCACAAGAGAGACAGCGATATTCCTGTTCCATCGTATACTGGAGATGAGTCTGTTGCCTCACACTTTGCACTTGTCACTGCATATGAAGATATCAAGAAACGACTGAAGGAGACAGAGAAGGAGAACTCCTTCTTAAAAAAAAAAGTGAGAATTTTAGAAGAGAAGGTAAGAAAACAGTTGATGTACCAGTTTCTGGTAGCAGCTTCTTTTTTGCTCCTGGCTGGATGGCAGAGAAGTATCCTAAGGATTTGAAATATACACTTGAAAGAATTTCCATGTTAAAAAGTTTTTATAAATTTTTTTATTTGTTTAAGTAAAATGCAGTTTGTTGCTCTGGTAGTGTAGTGGTGTCATACTGGCATTTTTGATTCTCACTGGGCACATATATGATGCAATGCAAAGACAATGGTTTTGATTCAGATAGATGTGTAGTTGTGTAGAATTTGTGACTGTAGTTTGCGTGCCTCTTTATGGCGTTTATTAGCTTGGGTACATGTGACACAGTACTGTTGAACAGTGAGGTGCAAAGCTTGTAAATTATGAGAATCCAGGAACTGTCTATCAAAAGACTCTCTTGAGCTCAGGATACCAAATTATAAGGAAAAATTCATTGCTAAGAATATCCAGCTAGGTCTAGTTAATCACAACCTCAAGTGTGAAATACAAAGTTGCAATGCTTAACATATATGTTGGTTGGCTGGCTTTTGATGCAGTAATTCTAAAATGTAAATGAATCTTGGAATTTCTTTTATAGGCAGTTTCTCATGGCCATAAACTAGGGAAGTTCATTAAAGCTAAAAATTGACCAGGGCACAGGATTTTCTCTCCGTGTAATGAATGCTGTCATTAAACATATATCTAATGTTCAGTACTGAGTGTCTTTGTACTGCAGAACTTCTTGACTTTGATAGAGTGCCTTCTTATATAAGATGCAAAGATAGATCCTAGTGTTAGAGCTGAGATATTTTTTAGGAATTACTCCTAACTGTATGCTACTGACTCTTAAAAGCTTTCTAATTGTGTATAATTTTGTGGCATTGGAATGACGAGCTTGAGTTAAGCTTGGTAAGTGTTGAAACACTTACTCAGGAATTCTTGGTGAAGACAGGATTGAGTTTTTCCTCAAAAAGCAAAACTATCCCAGGACTTCCTCTGTAAGGTCTGGGGGGATGTTGGGAAGAAAATCACGATAAANAGTGCTTCATACTTAATATCCTCTGAACCATGCTGAGTGTAACATCTTTTATGTGGTTACTGAAAATCACAATAAATAAGATTTGATCTTGACAGTTTCTTTTGCTTTGTGTCTTTTCATTTGGCCTTGTTCAGCTTAATTCTCTTGAAGATTACACTTTGTTTTCTGTAGAGAAAACTTTTTAGTATGTGAATGCCATAAAAATATTTTTATGAGGGAGGGGTGTTGAGAAGGCCAAGACTGTTAGTGACTTTCAGTCTTTGTCAATAGCTAATATACCTGTATGCTTAAAAAATATATGGGGAGTTACCCCTTTGAAGTTTTCAATTTCAATATGCCTGGAAACTTCCAGAAATCTTTTTAAGGTTTGTGTTCTATTTGAGTGGCTTTATTAGGGAGAGAAAAATATAAGGGACAAAACTTTAAAGGAGTCATACACATCCAAAAGAAAAGCAAATACTTGGTTTCAAGCAAACACTTAAAAGAGGAGATATTTGAGGTAGATACATGAGTGTCAATGCTCTGTTTTAGTAACTTATTGTTGTGTGAATATCTATAAGAGGTACACTTTGTTTAAAGTAAGCATGCAGGACAAAAAGAATGAAAAGGAAAATGCAGTGCTTAATTAAAGCAAGAACTTTTTGTATGAA
>VZTT01061979.1:672-20509 GCA_013400855.1 Buphagus erythrorhynchus
AGCAGACAGCAGCAGTCTCATGAGATTTCTTAAAACTGCATGTCATGCAGTAGGATTTGTGACTTAAAATATCTCAGTGCATTAGGGCTGTTTCTAATGTGCAAAAAATCATGCAAAGGTTTGCATGTTCAAGTGGTCAGTAAGTTCTCTGTGTTAACCCTTCTCAGGACACTGAACTTCCACATGCAGCAGTTGAGACACACAACCTCACTCCATACTCTGATTTAACTTTCTGTTCTGGAAACTAAGAGCAGTGTATTTGGATGGATGTTTGTGCTCCCTCTGCCTCGTGAGATGTGTTGAATTTGTGCTGCTTATAACTTCTCAAGTGAAACAGATGTGACTGGCTAAAGACCCTTAATTTCTCTGCCTGCTTGGAATCCATTTTGGATTGTCTGGGATGTAGGAGGGGAAGTCAAATATTGCAAAACATTGTTTTAAGCTGTAACAGTCAATGCCTGATTATCTTAAGTCTCCAATGAGTGTACTGATTGAACCAGCAAAATCCTTCCACAAATACTGGTTTCTCTCAAATTGATAAAAAGGTTAACTCAGCCTCTTACCTGTGACAGACTGCTTTGGGGATTTTGGCCTCTTTTTTAACTTTAAGGAGGGAGGTAAGTTTTGGGGTTTTATTATTCCTTGGGTTCCAACCTGATGATGACATGTCTCTGCTGTTCTCTACTCCGGCCTCCCAGACAAATTCACACTCTTCAAGTCCTTTCATTTTCTTCTCAGAAAGTTTGTCCAAAAGGCCAAAAGAAAGGGTTTTCAGATGTATAACACTTCCAGATGCACACTTACAACAATGCCAGGTGTTTGACCAAGCCCATCACATTAAGGACAAGTTGAAATCTTGCTTTGCCATGAGTATTGTCATTTTTATTTGTCTGATCTCTACCTGTTTCTGCTTATTCTTGTGGCCATATCAAAAAGTTCTCCTGTAGTGGCCTCCTGTAGTTTGGGTTGTTCTCCTGCTGACCTCCCATCACAAATTCGTAGTGAATGTCTGAGCTTCTGGCTGGCAAACTGAATTTTGATATCCACCTTGGTGTCTGTTTTGTGAGGAACTTCATTAAACCAAGTGCTCAGAATATGAGATACTTGTGCACAAATAGTGGCTTGGGCCAAAATCCTCGAACTACCTAAGTATGGTGTAGTGAAGATATGTCTGTAGCTAAAATCCTACAATTCCTTCCTTGACAAGAATCTGTTTGAATCATGTCTACCCTTCGTTCCATTGATATTGAGGATTTTCTGAGTATCAAACCAGCTCAATTCAACTACAAACTCTCATTGTTTCTACCTGCCTGAGACCTATTACAGAATCACAGGTTCATTAGGGTTGGAAGGGACCTCTGGAGATCACCAGTCCAACGGCCTGCCAAGGCAGGGTCACCTGGAGCAGGTGACACAGGAGCGTGTCCAGGTAGGGTTCCAATGTCTCCAGAGAGAGAGACACCACGACCTCCCTGAGCAGCTGTTCCAGTGCTATTGCTTTAAAGAATATTTGAAGAAGGAGCACTTTCTATGGCACTTTAAGGCAGTGTTCTCTTTGATTATGTACTGATAAATTAAGAGAATTTGCTTATATTGTCAGTAATAATATTGATGCATAAGTTTTGACATTTTTCTTTCAGTGGTAAATACACTTTAAAAAGCTATTTCAGAATCATGTAATGGAAAACTGCTAAAGACTTATCTGGTTGTTTGGGGATTTTTTTTTGTAACTTTGCTGTTGGAAACACAAAACACATAGGTAGCCAAATTGCATTCCAGCACGACCTGCTAGCAGGCAAGAGGATTTCTGCTTCAGTGCTGCAGTTCATTAAAGAGTTGTAAGCAGAAATGCTGGAAAGTTTGCTGTGGGCATGTGATGGGAGATTTCTGATAACCTCAAGGCTGCCTTCCAAATGATCTTATTAATTCTATGAGTAATCCGGGGAAAACCAGTAGGGTTTCTTTGACTTTTGCCCTCCAAGGTTGCAGTTTTTACAGCTCAGAGCAGCTATTAGTAACAATAACTCTTGAAGTGTAATTTAAAAAGCCCCAGGAAGTGTGTTCCTGTTTTTCTTTCTGGTGCACTTAAAACTGACAACTCCTCTTCCTTTACCCCCTAACTCTGTGTACTGCTGTTCCTGGAAACCTGTTTGGAATGTTCTAATGAAGTTTTTCACTTGCCTGAAGTACATCAAATGTAGCACATGAGCCTAATTTCCAGCAGAGACCCCGGTCTGAGTGCAGTCAGCTGCTTCTCAAGAGTCACACTCGTGGCTGGGTAGGGAAGGATGGGATTGCTTTGTGCAGGCTCTGGGAAGTTCATGTTTTTAATTCTGCTGTATTGGGAAGGTGCTGTTAAAGTTGTCAGCTCGCTTGTGTTCAAGGTAACTAATCCAGAACCAGGAAGTGACATCTTTCTTGCTTTTAGTGAGGCACATTGATGGAAATTTAGATTTTAGGACATATGGACATAGAACGTCATGGTCTGCATTGATGATTGGAAGAAAGGGCAATAAGTATTTGCATCTCTTCTTGTGAACATGTTCTCTTTTTTATGTAGCTTGAGGTTGGATTTTTTTTTTCAGATTCTCTTATTTTCATTATCATTAAAATCTTCTATTGAAGAGTAACACAAAGAGTTGCTTTAAATTGCTTTTATCTTTATGCAGCAGCTTTCAGAGTGTTATCATCCCACCTAAAACTGAGCTACTTCTTTCCAGGTGCCTTTTCTTCTCCTGTTCCCTTTTGCCTTTCCTCTCTAGAGTTGACATCATACATTCTGCATTGGAGAGGACAAGATTCCTGAGAATAGCAGACACTGTTTGGAAAGGATTGTATCTGTGGCCAGTTGTCTGGATGTTATTTATTATATATACAGAACTGTTAACTCTCTAAATGTTTCCAATTTTAAGACTGTTCCTCACCATGCAGATTCGCCTTGACTGCTCTTTGAAACTGGTTTTCCACCTGAAAATAGAACTCTTACCTTGCTAGTCAGTGTTAGCAATGTATTTGTTTGCTGCATATCTATGTAACTTTAATGCTATCATGGTTTCCAGTTCAGCTAGCTGTCTTACCTCTCTGCTTTTAATTCAGATTTGGGTAAAGCACACCTTTTAAGTCAGATAAATGGGAAAGGCAGAATTAAGAGTATTAAAAAGTTCGGTCCAGTCCTCAGTAATGTTCAACCTTTGGTTACTGCAGTTGGGAGATTATGAAAAGCTTAGCCTTTTTTTTAAGCTTCTTAAAGTTTTCTCATAATTACTGGTTTTGAAGCCAGCAGCTGTGTTACTGGATGCATCAAACCCTAAATGTCCAGCTATGAGTTTTAAATGGGAGAGGTAAACAATTGTGTATTTTTCTCTTATGACTTCTAAAGCAAATGTTATACCTATAAAAAAAAAGGTTAAGAAAAATAAGTGCCTACAATTTGTCAATGTCCACTGTTATTTTCTAAAGTTCTATTTTCAGGGTTTAAAGTTCCAGCACTGGTTTTCAATATTTTCTAAAGATAGGAGCTTCTGTGATAAGTAGCTATTGCTTGTTCAGTGGTCTTTTGAGAATTTAAAGCACTTGCCTGGCTTGATCTGAAATTGGTGAAATGTAACTGTATTGTAACTTACCAGTGAAGTTAGAACCATTTAGAAAGGGTTTTCTGAAGTATTTTCTTGAAGTCAGTCTGTAAAAATAGTCATTTTAATGAAGACTTTGAATATTACAGTTTCTCCCTAGTCTCATTAACAAAACTTCGGATTTTGTTTTCCAGCTCTTTGCCTTAGGGGTTAAATATCTTGGAAATAATCTTACCCTAATTTGGAGAACTCAAGGAACGCCTCATGAATGAGCATTGTGGTGACTGGCACTTGAGTGTTGTGTGAGGTACAAGTGCAGTGCAGGTCACTGCAATGATTAAAAAGTGAAACTGGTTAATGGGATCCATGGAACCTTTGTGCCCACAGCAGCTCCTTGGCTATTTGTTCAAACTGTCCTGCACATCTAAACTTCTTGCAATGATAAGTGGTGTTTATGCAGGCAGGTATTCTACACAGGGAGATTGCCTGCAGGACAGAGACAGATTTCTCCTTCCCTATCTAGACTGCTGCTTCTAGAAATTTTTCATCAAAGTTTCTGATTCCTCTGTTTTAGAAGGCTTTGTAATTAGGAAACTTAAGGGCAAGAGGGGATAAAAACAGAAGCAGGAGAGGAGAAAGAAGGAAAGGTCATGTCAAGTGAGGAGGAGTGGTGCAGTACCAGGAATATGAGGAGATGTTGCTTTTGATAGACTGGTGGAACTGTGTGAAATGGGTTTGGCACTAGCAACCATTCCTTTGAAGTATTTTTGTCCTGTTTTTTTAAAAAATTGTGGCTTGGTTGTTTTGCTGCCTTAGACTGAAAAGTAGATTGGGACAGCCTCTGTTTTCTTCCCTCGTTTTTGATTTGCCCATGTGTTCTGAGTTCAGTACTGAGAAACTGTAGCTCCCTACTGTGCAAAAAACACTTTTATTTTAAGCTTCTTTATATTCCTCTGTTGATTACTATGCACTTGTATGGATTCTTAAGGAATTCTGTAATACATGGGAATGATGATCTCGTTTAGATTCTTGTCCCCCAGGTTTTCAGCATCTGTAAGGGGACAAAATCCAACTTTATCAGATAGAACAGACACACAAAGAAATGTTTACTTTGATAACAAAAGAGGTTCAGTGCTCACAAAGATTTTCTGGAAGGATTTTCTTTAGTTAGAGTGCATAGTTTGACAACTTCAAAATAAAGAATACTATAATATATTGATACTTTTATTCACAGCTTCAACTAAAATGACACAATCAATGGCATCAGCAAGTTTTAAATAGTCTTCTGTCTATCCTTAGCAACAGATTTCTGTTAAGTAGGAGGATATAACTCAGTGTGTGCTTACAAAAATAGGAAAAATGCTTTTGTCTCAGATGACTCTGTAGTATCTTACATGTTTACATCTCCTTTACTGTAGCATGACTTTTTAGACTATGGGGTTGATTTAATAAATAAACAGTATATGGAGCATTTCTCTTGCAGGTCATTTTGCTGAATGTGTGATACTAGCAAAGACCAAGCTGGCTTCCCTCTTTGATGCCAAGGACTAAATTGCTCCTATGGAGACTCCAAAAGATTCAATAGGCATAAAAATGCAGTTTTCTTTTTCATGTTGTTTATGCTTGCATTTTGTTAGTATTGCCTTCACTGTTTTGATTAAGCTTTTACTGAATCCTTATCTATAATGACAGTTTAATTTTTCAGAAGATAAATTGAAGTGATATATACAGGAAAGTAATTTTTCAGTAGCTGAGTGCTAAATATTTCCAGCTTTAGATGCAGTTTAATCACATCTACACTTTATGAAAAATGTACATCTGCAGTTCTCTAAGGAATGTTTCCTAATACCTTTATTGTTTATCATTGTACATAGGGAAGATATACATAATCTCTCTGTGTTAGAAAGATCCTTCAGTTTAAATTTATTAAAGATTACTTTACCCTGTCAGGAGCAAAGTGTCCCCTAAATCCAGTTCCCTCCCATGAAAGCGTGAGAATTTCTCCACTGCTTGGGGTCTGTGCAAATCATCTGCACTACAAAAGAGCCCTGGCTTCTTCCATTTTAGGAATCTGGGAAGGGTAAATATTTAGAAGTACTGGCATAACAATAGCAGAAGTAGAAGGAAATTAAAGTTTGGGATCCAGTGCTGAGGCACATTTGGCTTAAACCTTAGGTGAAAAAAATACAAGATTTTTGGTAAATTGGTGAAACATTACCATTTTCAACTTTGGAGTACAGAATCAGCATGAACTGTTCTATGTAGAATAAAACACCCAGTTTTGAAAATGTTTCCTTTTTATTCTTCTTTAGGCTTTTTTACTTTTTTGGGGGGGCAGACCAGAGTGTGTTGTTGTTCAGTTCCTTTCTGAACAGGTTGCAGGAACTATTATTTCACTGAGCAAATACTAGCACTGTTAAGGGAACAAGGCTCTTTATGGAAGACAACTGCTGGTATGAGAACTTCTTGAATATAACGCTCAGGGGCTGTTGGTTGAATGAATACATGAAGGAAACTGAAATTAAGACCATGGCATAAAAATTGATTTCATTATAGGAACTCTGGTGTGGTGTTTAGGTTGCAAAGTAATTTGCTCCATAAAAGATTTTTTGTAGAATCTGTTAGAGAGTTTTCAGCATCTGTTATTTTCAACAGCTGTTTGATATTGAGCAGAAAGATTCATCTGTTCTCTACATAGCAAGAAAAATGTATTCGTTATCTTGATAAATTCAGTTGAGCTTAAGTAACTCTTCGGATATTAAAACCAGTTTTCCTGGTGTGTTTAACTTATCTTTGGGAGATTTTTGGCACCACGTTCAAATGCCTAAATGTGTCCAAAGACTGAAGTCTGTTTCTGCCAGAATTTGCCATGTGACTTATGAGCCTATATAAAGACCATTATAGTAACTTAAGCTGATACTTGGCTTGTGTTTATGCAAGACAACGCCAAATAATCCTTTAACTTAATTTTGAGCAGTGCTGTGTTTTTCAGAAAGAGACTACACAGAGTTGGCTGGATAAAGAGAACTGTACTTTTGGAAAGAATTTCAGTGTTTTAAAATTAGATCTATATTTTTTTTATCCGATTTAAAAGCTAAAACAAAAAAAATCTGCATTTCATTGTAGAAGGAAATAGAGTTTAATTTCCACAGGTAGGAGACTCTGCTTGGGTAGCCTTACCTGATGCCTCAGGGCTCTTAGCTCTTACTCAGCTTGCTTCAGGTTGTATGGGTCTTCAGAAAAAGCAGGTTTCCAGTTAGTTCTTTTGGAAAGTTGTCAAGCTTCACCATCACCGTTGTGTTTTAATAGTATTTTTTTCATGTCCCTTCCTATAATTTTGATATTTACAGTTTCCAGATGGCAGATAATTCAGCACAACCCCTGTTGAGATTGTTGAATTTTAGATCACCTAATGTCTGAAGGCTGTCAGAAGTTGCTCTGCAAGAGGAGCTAGACTCCTGAAACGCAATATAAAATAATATTTGGAGATAGTTTAGACCACTCCAGGACTTCAATGCCTCAGTTTCCTTGCAAATTTTTCAGCATTTTGGTTACCTACTTAAATTAATATTTGTTACCTGTAAGTTTCTTTAGCAGGATGAGAAACACTTCAATATTTAAATGCCTGTCCTTTCTTGGCTTATTCTTACTGAGAGTCCTCTGCAAATTGTGAATACTGAGAGTATTCTGCAAATTCTGAATTGGAACAATTCAGAGAAATTCTTATTTCAGTGAGGTCATTTGCCCAACCTGGACACTGGAGAATGTGGTCATTTTTTCAATTTAGACACCCAGTCCCAAAAGGAAGTGGAATAATATGGCTTACTCTCTACCACAAAGATACAGAGACTAGTGCAGAACAGAAAATGTTTGCCTGCCTTGTTCAGAATGAGATGTGTCCTATGCAAAAGGTGATATTGAATCTTAGAGTTGATTAATCAAGATATTTTTCCAGCCTTTTGCTTCATTATCTGTTTTGGGTATGTCTAGTTGTTGCATGAGATATATATTAGTTATTAAAACAAAACCCATTACAATAATAAGGAGAAAAAAGAAATCACAAAGGGAACTGAATTTATAGTAAACTGAATTTAGACCAAGAAACCTGCACTCTATGGTAGGTTCGTCTCTTAATTGCAAATTACTATCAAGCTGCTTCAGATTCAAAGTCTATGGCAACTGTGGAATTTTGGTGATAGTTCCACAGAACTCGTGACCAGGGTCAGTGGGATTCTGTGATCTTTGCACAATAGTATTCCACTGGTAAAATAAATCATAGCAGAGCATGTTTCAAATCTATTTAAGGCTTGTGAGACTATAACTCTGTTAGGTTCCTGTTCAATAAGAATGAACAGGGCTCAGTTGTGACAGGTGACCCTCATTTGGTGTAAGATTTACCATGACCATTTCATGGAGTGTTCCATTTCTTCCCCAGTAATTCAGTTATAGCCCCATTTTACCTGTCAATTCCTTATGAACCAGCAGAATTCAAGGTGTTTATTTTACACTGTGTAAAAATAGGCATTTCAAAAAGGGTTTGGCTAGGATGGAATGGCATTACTTCTGGGAGTTCTTGAAGTAACCTCTGACAAAGTGGATCAGAAGTTGGCAGGGACAGCAGGGATGAAGGCTCTCATTGCTTGTGGGAGTAGTGGAGAGCCTGGTGTAAGCAGGTGTGACATCCTGTCCCTCTGTGGTCCCAGCAGCCAGGCAAACTGGTGTGCTGGGGAGCAGAGCTGTGCCCAGTGCTGCTCCTGCCAGTGTCCCAGTGCCACTGCAGCAGCACCACAGCAGTGTCTCCACATGCCCTGCAAAGATGGGATATAACTGCTGGGCAGCTGTGTGATAACCCTGAGAAAGGGAAGACTTGGATTTAATGCTGAAATCCAGCTTAAAGGATTTCAAGCTGAGGTTTCTCACCAAGTAGTGGACTCTTAACCACTCAACTGTTTACTGGATTGTGATGAAGGGCATCCTTTGTACTCCTAGGAATGCAAAATTTACAGGACCAGAGCGACAGAGAGCACCAGTAAGAGAAACAGGACTTTATAATCTGGTGGTGAGGTCACTTCCTTGGAAGGGGGAAACACAGGCTGGACTTTGAGGACTCTGTATGTACTTTACATGAAACAGTGCACAGTTTATGAACTGTCTTGGAAGATTAAGCAGAACTAAGTGTAACCTATGACATGATGGAGTAAACAATTTCTGTCTAAGGTGTTTCGTCAATAATTGTGAGCGAAACTTCAAAATGGTGGTAATAAACACAGAATGAAAGTAAAGATTTTGTACATGTAATTTCTTTTTTTTTTCAGATTCTTGCAATTGCAAAATTGATTCATTTCATAACAGAATTTTACGTGGTGAAAGCTTTTGTTTAATCCTATTTTAAGCCTCTGTATAATCTTATTTTAAATGTGCTAATCAAGCTATGGTTTGTGTACTTGCCAGAAAAATTATTCTTGATTTGTGTTATAGTTCAAAGAAAACTGAACATATTTAAAATCAATAGAAATTCTACATCCACATCTGTGGATATAAAATGTTGATGTAATAGTGGTGCATGCCAGAACTCTTGTATTCTCAGTTTACAACTTCAAAGTGAAGAAATGAGAATGTATTGTACTACAGTGCATGACTAGATTAGGGTATTAAAGCAGGTTCTTTATTATGTTTACCTCTAATTTAGTTGGTTTCAAAATCTCAGTTGTTATTAGCTAAATTTACAGTGGCAGTTTTAGGTTTCTAGGAAGCTCCAGTGACCTCTGTAAAGAGGTAATTCAGTGAACCTGTCACTAATAATTTCGTTCTGCAGCTAATAATAATGGGTTTAATCCAGAAATTGTGAACTGGCCCCCCCTTCCCTGAGGGAAATTTTTCTTTCCACCCTTAAATATAAGGAGGAGTAAGCCAGGAAATTTAACAGAACCTCTTCTTTTATTTTTGAAATCATGAGGCTTTTGTGAAGTAGTGTGCGGAATCCAGTGACGCACAGCAGAGTTTTCCTTGAATTACCTCCCTCTGAAGGTTTCACTGCTGCCATTTTAATGGAATACAGCTTTATCTGCTGTCACTCACATATTTACCTGAAAACTAGCTCTTGATGGCTGTGGAGTCTTTGAGGTGTATTCTGTGCACAAGGAGCCTGACTGTTCTCAGTCATGCTCTGACTGATAATCTGAAGAGCATCGATGCTCCTGCTCAGTGTTTACAGTAGCCATGCAAGGAGCTCAGTAATGCAGCACTTGTGAGGAAAGTCATAGCAGATAATGATGTTGTTGAACTGTTGACTTGTTTTTTCTGAAAGAAAAAGTGCAGTCATTCAGCAAGGGACCTGGGAAAATGCCCATCAGTGCCTTTACCAATTGTACCCCACTATGTTTTAGTATTGAATTAGAATGCTAATCCCTGACTTGTTTTCCCATCTTGTCCTAATGAAAGAAAGTCCTGTATGTAGGGAACTGGAATTTCAGTTTGTAAGTGTTTTGAGCACAGCCCTTTGTTTCTGCTTTGTTATTTTGTGAGAATTCAAAACTAGTTCAGCAATAACTTTTTGTACAGAAAACTCAGAGGCAGACATTGTGCATCATGCTTACCCCTGTGATTTGCATTTCTGCCTTTTAGTTATATTCTGTGTACTGCATGCTTTTTCTTAAGATTTTTTTAAAAGTTTCTCTTTGGTCCTATAAAGCCTATTGCTTTTGCAGTTTGTACTCTAATAGGCACATTATATGCATGTGTTCTCATAAGTGAACCTAAATCATCAGTGCCACTGAAAGAAATGCATCTCCCCCATCTGGTTATCCTTGCTTGCTATAGCCACCATCATTATGCCAGCAAACAAGCTTGTGCAAGTATGTGGGGAGTTGAATTTAGAAAATTTATTGGGATTAAAACTAATCTCTGAAGAGGAAGTGTGTGGGTGAGCATAATGAGCACATGTTTGCGTGATAGGCACTTCCCTCTTAAAATTACCGCCTAGCTCTGAAATTCTTTGTCCTCTGACCCTGGGCCAAGCATTCCAGGTTCCCTTCTGTCCCTTCTTTCCAGCCCCCTTCCCCTTGATATGTGTGAGCAGTTTGCTCTCACCCCTGGTTTATAACGTGGCAGTAACCAGGGAGCTCAGGGTCACTCACTGTGCACAGTGTTGGTCCTGCCTGGCAGCTCACACTCAGCTGTTCTGGAAAGGTGGAAGGAACACTGGCTGGTATTACAATCTCTTCTAATGCCTAGCAATAACTGTGTGTCTTTGAGTACTGTGACCAGATCCATGTGATACTTTCCTTTTTTTTGTTCACTGTGAGGAAAAACATGGATGTCTCATACAGGTATGAAGAACAAGTCATGCAAAATTCATTGGGGTGGTTCCCTCAAGGTTAGGTTTTTTGGGTCTTTGTTTCTAAAGCAAACTCTTTCTCAAAGATTTTCTTTTTTTTGCTGGTAGATTTATACTTCACTTGTTTTGGAAAGGGCATATGCAGAGTTTACTATCTTCTGACAAACGGAGCAACCTTACTGAGGCTGGTCTTTTAATAGCTGGGCTGTGAGTTCTGGCTGGGAAGGTCAGTATCTTTTGCATGCATTGCTCTTTAAAATGGTATCTACTGGTGACTGTTAAATCTGTAGACTAAACAAGGCTGTTTTGTGAAGTAAGATTTAAAATTATAGAAAGCATATTTAGGTTTTAATATCTGAACACTTGCTATAAAGTTTCAATGGCTTGGTAGTAAATGGATTTCTCAGGTTCATTAAAATTGCCAGTGCCCACGCCCTGGAACAGGTACATGGTGCAGTTAAGGGAGCTGGAAGGGAGGGAATTGCAAAGGGACCAAACTTTCCTTGGAGCCATGAAATGGCTGTGCAGCTGGTGCTGCCTGGGGCTGCCAGGAGTCTTCCACAGCTGCTGTTTCCTTGTCTCCATGTCTGATAATGGAGGTGCTCTGTTGGTGTTAACTTTGTACAGCTGTGGTACTGCTGGCATATACCCAGGCATTCCTCTTTGCCAGGGTATAAAAAAAACAACTGCACAGTTGTAGTCTCTAATGACCAGCATTGACTGGTGTTCTCTCAATTCTCATAACCTGGCTTCCTTTGCAGACTGGTATCAGTCTTGCTGCTTCAGAGTCCTGATCCTCAAATCCTGGGTATGGAAAGATACTATACTCCTAAATACATTTCAGCAGCTGATCCTCTTTAGATTCCTTAATTTTTGTGTGAAGAGAGTTAATCTGACACTAGAGTTCATATAACCAGTAGAGAACCAAATCCTCTTCCAGTGAATCTCCTAGAAACTGAGCATATGTAGCCTGTGTAGTAATTGGATAAAACGGTAAAATCAGTACTATCCAACTGAATTTCTGCATACATCACAGAATGTATAAAGTAATCTAGTCAAAGTCTGCTCTTGAATTCCATCTTTAAGTAGGTATCCAGCTGTATTTATCGAATGTAAATCTCAAGAGGTACCCTTAAGCTTGAAAAGCACTCAAGTACCTAACCTTAGACATTTTGGTCAATACTAGGTCATCTTCTGCATTAAAATCTGGTTTGTTAAATGGACTTCATGAAGAGAAGCAATTTATCTGGGTTTGTATTCCAACTGTAATGCAATGTTTGTGTACCTTGTGCTTTTCTAAAGGATTTCTTGATTTGAGTATTGATCAGAAAGGTACAATTGCAGTTTTGTACTGAAACACAAGTTCTAACTTGTACTGTACAGTCAGAACTATATGGGAACCTGTGCACAGTAGAAAACGCCAGATCAGTTTTTTGAGAAGATACACCTCACTATCCCTGGGCATAATGCAAAAGGAATAGAGATAGGATTAAAAAAATCCATAGGGGAATGTTATGTAGGTGTTTCACAGTTTAGACTTGTCTCAAGGTTTTTACCATAGAGTAGCAGGTGAAACAGAAGCATTTCAAACTTGGTGAACAGTTTTGGAAATTGTGACTTGCATATGCTTGGCAGTAACTGTATTTTAGTATAAGTGGTGTGAAATCAGAGGCTCCTTGCAGCAATCTGACATCTCCTTCTAAAGCCACAAAGTTTGGGGCTCTGAATGGTCTGGTTCTTGATTTATCTAAATGTATGAGGAATTCCCAGGCTCACATCTGTTTGCTAAGAGACAGCCAGAAAAGACTGACTTTGCATTGCAGGGGCTGTGTTTGGGTAAGCCTGTGGCAGGCAAGCAGCCTGGTGAGCAAACATTGAGGTTGTGCTCAAATACCATTTTCTCTTGCCCTGTCTGTCAGGCCTTCGTTAGTGTGTCAGTAAAGCTCACTTCAAATAAAAGGTCCTCTGTGGGCTCTAGCAATGCTTGTTTACTCCAAACACTTAGATCTCTCTTTCTTTCTGGGGAAAAAAAAATATAGCTCTGGTGCCTATTTCACTTTCCTAATGAAGAAAGGTGAAGGTGTAATGCTGGTTGAGCACAAAAGGAGGGGGAGCTCTTTCATGTATTGTTTGAAGGTTTAGGCAGTTAATTTTGAAAATCTTAAAAAGAAAAGAACAAAAATGAAGCTGGTAGGGATTTTCTCTCCTGTTAGTTTTACTAAACCAAGGGATTTAGGCTAAGCTGAAAGTTGAACCTGCAGTAGGTAGAAGGAAATGTTTCAGAATTGTTTCAGAATTGCCATTGTTACCTAGTTTACTCTTAAATGAATAGCAAGAACCTTCTATTTAGCTCTGCAAGTGAATGAAGTGAACAGCAAAATAGAGTTTTCTGATATCTGTAACATAGAAGTTTATTTGGCACACAGCTGTTAATATTGCATAAGCATTATATGGCAATACTTACGCAGTTGTAATAAGTACAGATGTTACGTTTTTAGTTTCCCTCTATTTGGTTCAAAGCAATTGTCCCTGTCTTAAAAATAATTTATATCTTTTGAAAGAATCCCATACATTGCAAGACTTTGCTGTTTCCTGAACTAAGAATATGAATCTGAAAAAAGTGACTTTTCCTTTGCTTCCCTAACTGAAATGGAAATAGTAGTATTTGTAGTTTCTGAACTGCTGCTATATGAATTTCTCCAAATGATGGAAGAAATGCAGTTCCTTGTTACTTTTTGATTGCAGACAAGTTAATGTTCTGGTTATTAAAACAGTATTAGTAGAATACATTTCTCCTGTCATGGGAAAAAAAAATTACACTGCAATAGTCGCTTTCACTGCCATGAGACTGGTGTTTGTAATTTAAGTGCTGGTGTTGTACAAGTGGTAGAATTACTGCTTTTTCTGTCACTTGTTTATTTTATGTTCAGATAAAGCATTCTGTTAGTTTTTCCCCTTAGTCAGTCTGGACTATTTTACAAGCGACATTATACATGCATGCACTTACATAAGATACGCTTAAGTTTAGTTACTTCATAGTGGAAAAGGTACACCTGTGAGAAAGGAATGTGAATGAGAAAATATAACTGTGTGTAAACATGTTTATGCAGCTGCATTTTAATGTAACTTATTATTGGAGCACTCTGTTTAGAGAATGAAACTTTGACAGCTGAAGACAAGCTATTAAAAATTCCTTCAAAACATAGTAAGCTGTAGATAAATCAGAAGTACGGCTATTCAATTCTGCTTCCAGATTTATTTGGTTTTTTAACAAGTTTTCTTCATATTAGTATCTGAAAACTATTTGAGATGCTAATAAAACTGTCTTATAAACTTTCCATATTAAAGCTTTTTTGCAGAGTATTAAAACTAATGTTTTCTTCTGTTTTTCATGATTAATACACTGCTTTCAGTTTTATTTTAGTAATGTAAATAATTTCATCCAGTGTGGGGAATTTTAAAACTTAATAGCTTTTCAGGGCTTTTGTGTGATGTGGGACTTGAGTTACTGTGAAGTCTCAGATATGCGTTTCAATTCAGAGTATATGTGGTTTGGAAACATGGAAAATAAAAGGTTTATGTCTGTTAGATCTCCACCAAAAGGTCATTAAATCTATAGCAGTATTTCTATTCTGTACGTAGATCAGACAAGATAGTCTTATACATCATAAAACTCAGCCTTCACATTTAAGATCTCAGGATCTCAATGAAAAGAGTTAGAGAAATACTGCCAGTGACTTGTTTCCTCTGGGGGAAGAGGCAAGGCTGTAAAATGTCATTATCATACTTCGAGAGCTTTTTAAAAAAATCAATAAAGGAAATAGTTTAGAATCAGGCTGTATTTGTTTGCAGATTTGTACTGAGCTAACTTTTTCATTACTCTAAGGACTGAGAGGACATTGTTCTAGGCCCTTCATGAACAATAAAAGACCCTCTTTGCCCCCAGAAATTTATTTCTGTACTTTGACTTTCAGTGTTATTTAAGCTGATGTGGCCTTAAATGTCCAGTTTCCAGCATATTAAAAAGAATGTTTTGGGATCTGGTTTATTGAATGTAGTGTGTGGAGTTTAAATTTTCCAAATCCAAGCCAGATGTCCTTTGCATATCTTAAACCCAAACAACCAAAACAAACAAACCAAAGCCCAAAAACAACCACAATGAATAGAGCTTGAGCAGTGAGCATGTCTTAACTTTTCCCTTGTCACTAGTGCTGGAGAAGGACTGCTTCACAAGGTTTAAAGATTTCTCAGCCTGTAAACTCACTCAGTTCCCAGCCTTTCTCCAGGCTATCAATTATGAAAGGTTTTGTGATAAAGTCTGGATGAGTGGAAGCTGGAGAAGGACAGTCCATTTACTTCATGTCCTCTATTGATCAGGTACTGTTTCATCTTTGTGGAGGCAGCAGTCTGTAAGTGGAGGACTCTACTTAAGGCTTCTGCCATCGGTATATGATGATATTGATACAGTTTTGCTTATAGTACAGCCTGTATTTATTAGAAGGTCTGTCTCTTCGACACTTCAAGGAGAAGAAAAAAGTGTATAGAAGAATACCAGTGTAAGAGGATGCAGATTTTAATACCTTGAATTTCGATCACTTCCGTTTCTTCATCCTGTATCTCAAATAAATAAACCTACAGATTGAAGTGCCAGATTTTCATTGCTGACTGCTTTTAGTTTTATATTTTGCAGTATTTTCTTTCATCTCTGGATGGGTAACAGAGGCTGTAAATTAACTCTAGTTTTCAGAGGCCAATTTTGAGAGTTTCCAACTTAATTTCCTTATGGCCACAGCCATTCTCTTTTCAGGTTCAGTTTATGCTTAGGAACAGACAGCTCACATTTGCATGGCTGCAAGTCTCAGATAAGTCACTTTGTCTTTGCTTCATATTTCTGGACCCAAGAACACTTGGCAACACCATGTAGGCTCTTGGATCTTGCAGGTTGTCAGGTGTGAGGATCAGTGGCAGTCTAGACCTTGTAATCTCTGATGGATCAAGCTAACTCAGCCCAGTTAACTTCCTCAATACCTAGAAGCTGGAATCTCCTGGTCTGTGCCCTGTGTGCCTCTATATAATTAAAGCAGGTGCTGCTACCTTAGTATTACCTCAAACGTTGCACAAAAATATACTTTAGTATGAAAAGTAGTAAATGAATGGTTGGTTCCTACCATATTTTTCCTGCTACATTGTTTATTTTAAAAGGCATTTGGTCAATTGCCTACTGCAAGTACTGTGCTATGGCATCTAAAAGGCAACAGAGACTTTTGTGTCCAAGGAAAAAAAAACCACCAGCCTGGAAATTCTGTAGGTGGATAGGAATTGTAATAAAAATTCAATGTAGCTGTAATAAAATATGTGCAGAGTACATGTGCCACGTGCAGAACTCATTTTGTCATTTTAACCTCTAATTGGCTCTTTCATTCCATATTCCCTTGTTGTCCCCAGTTCATTAGCAATTCATCTGAATTTCTAAAGCACTTCTTGTGCCTTCTGTCTGGCTTTCAAGGATTTTGGAAGCCTCTGCATTTTTTTCCTGAGCACTTGCTTAGTTCTTCATCACCCATTTGTCCCCAGAACACCCAAGACTTCCACCAACTCTCTTGATAACATTCAATGCTCTTTCAGTTTCTTCTGGATCTCTCTGTGGAAGAGTGGCACTGTGCCAAGAAGAGCCTGTGATTAGTGTCATATTAAGCTCAGAGAGGAAGGTGAAGGCATCCAGCCAGGAAAAGGTACAAGGTGTAGCTGCACCTCCTGTGGTGGAAGGGTGGCAGCTTGGCCACGGCTCTTGATTGTGGGCAGCCAAAATTTGAAGAATTGGCTGGCACTCGATGGCATTGCCTGATGTCTTCAGTTTGGGAGAGGCTATGAAAGGGCCATGGCCAAGTGTTGCAGCTCTTAGTGTCTTGTTTGAAGAGAGAGAATGGTCAAACTTCTTGCATTACAGCACTGTCAGTCCTACTTTGTAAATACAAGCTTCAGTTTATTAGGCTCATTTTCTTACACAGACTACAGCTCATGTGAGTTTCTACCATGGTTATCTTCATAACCTTTTTCCTAAGTATTGTATACAGAAATCTGGGAACTGTATTGATCTTTTTAGTATTACTTGATTTTATTCATGAAGTATACTGTGAAAAATATTATTTTGAAATCTCAATTTGAAAAAAACATGACTTGTGATAGGAAAATAGAGAAAACATCTCTTATGATAAGTTAAAGAATTGTTCTTTGAACAATCAAAGTACTTGTAAAATGTATTGGTAGATCCATAGGTAGACAGAACTTCCTGATGCATCGAGGATCACTTTGAATTAAACCAAGGCTAAATTAGTAGTGCAGATGTCCTCCAGATTCCCTGCATAGATGCATTTTCAGGCAGTGAATAGGGCAGAGTGTTACTCATTTGTCCTCTTGAGGCATCCACAGATCAAATCTGACATTCCTGGTCTGCCTTGAATCACTCTTAAGTTCTTCCATCCTTTTTCACCTTCCCCTGGTTTTCCTGAACCTGCATTCCATATGCTGTAGGGCTCAGTTGTATTTTTAATCACTTGCAAGTAAAGAAGTCAGCATTTGTCTGCTATTGCCGCAGATGAATGGTGGGATAAGTAGCAACATTAGAAGTTATGCAGAAGATGATGTTCAACGGTGGATGATGGAAATATCCAAACCAGAAATATGCTGGGGGGACCCAGGGCAACCAAGGCTCTTGGGCAGGGCCTAAGTGTAGTGTAGGGAAAAGGTTTCTGAGCACTTAGTGATGAGTTTGATTTTCAGATACTGGCCAATAAGCTACTACAAAGCTGTAGTTCAAATATATGATACGCTATTTAAATCCCATTTGGATACTTTTATTAAGTGTATCTCTGAACATACATTATACATTTGTTTTACTGTCATCCTTGGGAACAAAGTAATCTGCATTAAATTTAGGTGCTAAGAAATTAATAGTATTTTCTGCAGTACATGTAATCTAAGAGTTTTAATAGACTGTAATCCTTTAGATTTTTGTAGTCCTTTTCCTTCTAGATATAAAAGCAGTGAGCAAATACTATGTGCCTCTTGTCACTTCTTCGAGGGGGTTAGCAAATACAAGGGACACAATATCTGCAGTGAACTGATACACAGTAATATTTATACATTTCAGAAATATTTTTATTAGTAGATATGTTTTTCAAAAAATACATGGAGTTGTATGACTTTGTAAAAGTAACTTTGAGATTATTCTTCTGGTGCTTCTAGGCTTTATTGTTTCAGATATTCAGAAAGTGAATACTGTGTTGCAGTCGTGCTTTCGTTTTGAAATAAGGTTGAAAGTTACCTGCTTTGTAGTAGTGCTGTTTTGCTCAATAAATACAATTGAGCAGAATACATTTCTTACATAAAATCTGTCCTAGATCATTAACACTGAATGGTTCTACCTTGAGTGGAAAGCAAGTTTTCTGTAAGAGAATCATTAATATTAGAAAAATTATGTTCTAGATAGGATTCTGATGGTGTTGGGGAGGTGGAGACAGAAGTTGATGCCAGTGAAATTTCCCAGTTGAAGTTCAATGAGAAAGTCAAGGAAGACAGGTTTAAAAAAGTTTCCCCTTAGAAGTGGGGAAAGCAGCAGTTTCTCACCACCTTTTAAAAGACCAGATCCAATTAACAGGAAGAACTGCTTTGTGTAAAAGCTTGTATCACAGTTGGAATGAATAATTCTAAGGTCACACTAAGGGAAATTGAACCTCAGGGTTTCCTTTGGTGAAATCTTTTGCTTTACAAAGAGTAAAGGTGTTTATAGATGAGAAATTCCTTTTGCTCCAACCAGTTCAACTTGACCCTGATATCGGAGCTCCTGTATTTCAATAGAGAGTAAGGAGAGCACTTTTAAAAGCCAGTCAGATGCTGGAAATTGTGATCTACTTTGGATTTATAGGGACTGAGTCACAAGATCTGCCCCAGGAAGATGGCAGTTCAGAGGTTTGTATCTGAGATAGCCATGGCTGAGGGAAAACCAGGAGTCAGCTCTTAAAACACAAGGCTTGTGAGCATATGGGTTTCAGTAGTTAGTTTGAGCATAATATCCTGGTGTACCACAGATTGAGACCCTTTATAGCACTTCCTCTGGTAGGGCTTTAAGCTCCTCATAGAACAGCTCTGCTAAGTGAGCTGTTCCCCACGTTAATACCTAGAACTGAGAGTTCAAATATCTCCAGACTTTGGTAATCTCTATTTTTTCATTTTGAGTTGTGAACCATGAAATTTTCGGTTTTTTTGCATTAATAGTTTGTAATAATTACGTTTGTATTTATAAAGTCTTATAAAAAATTGTTATCTGAGATGTATGTGGAGATGAACTGCCAGGTCCTCAAGTACTCCTGTGTAGAAAAGCTTTTTTAGGTACAAATATCGTAAAATCTGGTGGAGTACAAGCCCTTAAATCCCAATATGTATTTCGTTGCTGGAGGCCTGTTGGAGATTTGTAACCACACCAATATTTTGTAAGAAATGCCTGACGACCGAAGGATGAAGTAAGAGCTTGGTGCTGAGGGACAAGCCAGGAGCTAACGAGGGCTGAAGCGAGTTTGAAAAGACTCCCGATGAGCCGCTTTAGCAGTTTGAGGTCTGCCGCCTTGGCCGGCCCTTTCCCTTCGCAGCAGCGGGTGCCAAGGCGCTGCCGCTCGCGCTCTCCAGGTGGGAAGGCTGGCGCGGGGCGCCGGGGGGCGCGGGCAGGTCTAGCCGCAGCCCCGAGCCCGATCCCCGGGGCCGGCAGGGAGGGCGGGGAGCGGCCCGGGGCTCCCGCGGCACCAGGAGCAGCAGCGGGAGCGGGGAGGAGCCGCCAGAGCCCGGAGCTGCGGCGGGGAGGGGCGGCCCCGGCTGCCGGCGCTCGCAGCTCCGCGCTCGGCGCCAGTGCTGGGGAGAGCGGGCGCGGAGCCGGGGG
>VZTT01061980.1:7446-34060 GCA_013400855.1 Buphagus erythrorhynchus
AGACCATTCTAGATCATGGCTTACTTAGAATTTTTGGGGCATTGGAAAAGTCACATCAAGAAGTTTGACTAACTTTAGTCTCATTTACAGCTCTCTATATATGTCAGTTTGAGTCACAGGCATGACTATTGTTCTGTGCATGCACACAGTTCTTGAATGTGCTATAACTAAGGTGACTCAGTGACTTTTTTCAGAAATAAAAACGCAGCTATAATTTTTATTAGATAGTTCTTGTTGGTCAGGAAAAGGAGAATTATTTGATCACATCAGGCAGTTTCTCTACTGATTGTAAAATTCCTGACTTTCAGTTCAGGGACATTGTGAGCACATATTTATCTTCTGTCAGAGAATATCATATGTCTCAAGAAAGTGTCATTGTTTCCTCTAGTCTCATATTTTCTCCCCTTACTTCCGACACATGACTTCACAAACAGCTTAGAAGTTCCAAAAAATGCTAAGCAAGTTCACTGTTAACTAAATCAGGACATAAACACAGTACTGAACAGCTGAAATTCTGGAAAATGGTTTATGTGAAGTGTCACAAAAATCCTGGGACCATGAAAATGTCAAATTTGAGATGCTTGACTGAGAAAGCTCCACAATGAGAGGTGATAGTCCAAGCCTCTGCAGATTCTTTACTGTTTATAAACTGTTGCTGCTGCCTGTATAAAATCAACTTCAGCAAAGACATATCCTCTGCCTGGAAAGACAGCTAAATATCAGCACTCATGAGCATTGATGCTGCTTCAGTGTGCTCACACACTACTTTCCAGCCAGTATAATGAATAATACAGCTTGTAAAGATGGTGTCAATTGAGTGACCATTTAATAACTCTTTATTCCTTTAAATACTCAGGCCTAGCATATGCTGGATCAAGACTTTATTTATTTATTTATTTATATGCTATATAATTTACATATAGTATATAAATTTTTTATATACCATATAAAGCCTTTATGTAAATTGATATGACTTTTGGATCCAAATGGAGCAATCCTAGTGATCCAGAACCATCAGAGGATTCTCTTCTCCAAAAGAAACTTCAATTACTTAACTGTTTATTAATTCATTGGTAGTCTTTCTTGGTAATTCTTCATTAATGGCATTGGAACCTTGGATGCTGATTTCTAATTCTCTTGTATCAATGAAAAGCTATTTTCTTGGAAAAAAAACTGCAGAAAAAGTCTCTCTAAGGCTTCTCATTATGTCAGCTTCTTTACCACAACGTCCTTGAGGGTTGTATATTTTACAGGATGATTTCACAGCTTAAAAGATGATAAAAGATTGAATCTTATCTCATTTATACAGTGGGCTTTTTAGACATCCAAAGCACTCAGCAGCTCCCATTGAACAGAGCATGACTAGGCCACTATGGATGGACCTATCAAAATAGAATTAATTTATTATTGGTCATGTGGAGTTTATTTAGAGACTGCTAGTGCATAATAACTTAAGTACATACTATTTCTTAGTTATTACAGTAGTCAATAATACTTCAAAGCAATAAACATAAGGCTTACACTTCCAGGCAAACACTTCTATTAGGCTGCTCTGACACGATTGTTCTTTATAAATAATGTCACTACAGGTTGACAGATTCTGTTATAAGCCAGCTGGTTCACACTTCACAAAAATTTTTTTCTCACTATTTTCTCTGTGTCTAAGCATAGATATAAGTTGTCAGTTACCAGTTTCAAAACACAGATCTAAAATTACTTTTTCAGGGATTGTTTATCTAATCAGAACAGATTATATTTCTTATTCTAAACTTTTCCTCAGTGTTTAATTTTCAAACGATTTCCCCAAAAAACACAAGCAATACACCTTCCCTAAAAATCCACATGCTTACATCAATTCAGGTGAAGCCTTATTTTGGATGATTTTTTGCAGGCCAAGAGGGCATCTGGCAATCTTTTAGTCTGCACAGTTTCTCTGAAATGTTGTCCAGAGCAGTCTGGTGAAAAGTTAAATACAAGTGAGTTTTCTGAATGTTTTTTTTGAAATCTGTTTAGAATGAGAAGGGTAAGACCCATTTTGTCATACAGAATCTCTGAATACTATCCTGCTTTCATTCCTCTCTCTGTTTGTATGTGCCAGATGAACTGCATGGAGAAGGAAGAGTATCAACTCAGCCAAGGTTCTTTCCATACCTTGAGAAATGTCATGTTCTCTTTTAGGAGAGACCATTAGACTGCTTTGTATTTTGGAACATCACCAGGGTGTTTTAGCATGGTACAGAAGTAGTCATCAGAGCCATTTACTAATTTCAAAAATCTCAAAAAATAAATTTGCAGATTTTCCTTTGTGCCACATACCCCTGGCACATTCAAGAAATTATGTTAACACATCTAGATTCCAATGTACTTTAAATAACATATTTTTTAGCCTTCGGGAATACCAAAGCAAATGAAATCTTAGTATATAAACATGAAGAAGTTATAAAGTGAAATTATGAGACATGAACAGAATACAGAGGCAAAGGAGTGCAGTACAGACCTTTGTATTTCTTGGAGTGGCAGATCACAGGTAACCAACCTTGTATATAAGCATGTACCTTAAATGTCACACAGATGAATAACTGAGTGACCTTCACAACCTAAAACAGTTTTGCAGCTGTGCCACAAGTTTCCGTAACAACAGGATACAATATTCAAGGTCATTACTGCTATTTAATACAGTGTAAATTTCTTTCCAGATGACTTTATCTCAATAGCTTCTATTTTCCAAAAAGAGCAGCTATTTTCTTTTTGAAAATAATTTGGAATAATCATTCCATAGTTTTGTGATTTGCTGTTTTAAACAATCCCTATGTTATTGCTAAGGAGAGAGTTTTCTGCATTCATTACCCGCAGTGCATCTCCACAGCTTCCACTTCCAAGCCACTGTCATACCATGTTTTCCATGAAGGTCCATGGCTCTGCAAAAATCCCTTGTGAAGAGGCCCAGAACAGTAAGCTGTCATTTTTCCACAGTCTGAGCACTAAACTCTTTTTTTTTGTACAGACAGCAGGGATGTGATCAGCCTGTGCTGGATGCAGAAACTTGCTCTTCACATACCCTCTTCTTCCTTTCACTTGCAGAATTATGGTTTGACTATTGCCCTTTGGACTGAGATTAGGTTTAGATGTCACACTCATCATGTTCGGAAACAACATGGTGTGAAAATGCATTTTACGCTTCCAACAGTCTGTAGTGTAAACAGACAAATCAGCATATAGTGTAAAAATAGCCTTTCACGTAACTACAAAAAACGTGGTAACAACAAGTGATTGCACAACATGCGGTGTGTCTTTTACTTATGCCACATTTCATGTTCCCCGTGCTTTGCCTCATCACAAGTAGAAGACATCTGTCATTATTTCTCTCTTTATTCCTGCAAGAAATCCCTGCTTGGGGATAGAACCATGGAAAATGCTTGTCCCAGCCAGAAACAGTGCAATGGGCCTCCAGTTTCTGATAGGCACTCCCTCCTCCTCAGGAAAATGTCTTGTAGTAAAATAAATGTGTTTGTGCAGTGGTGACTATCTGTCACTGTAGACCCTGACACAGGCATTAAAGCATCTGCCATTTAGAACTGTGTCTCATAACTGGCCAACATGAGAGCTGCAATGAAACCCTATCTTACCATATTGAACTGGAGAAGTCTGTTTAGTTAGCAAGGTTGCACCTCTCAGATACTAACAGGCCTGTAACTGATATGAACACTAAAGTCCATATCCAATCAAAGGCAAACAGCAATAATTTGGAACAGCTATACAGTCAAGACCTCTGTGAATAAGAATTTTTAAATCTCCCCCTACAAAGACTGTAAATTTATACAAAGTTGTCCTTTGCAGGTCTCTGCCTTTCTGGCTCCCCAGCTCCAGAGCACATATAACACTGTTCACTACCCCATTTGTAAAACTTACATTTCAGCGATGGTTGCTACCATGTGCTTATAAATTCTTCAAAGTGTCACATACTTATATACAAGCACTGGCATGTACCGTACACACACTTTGTCTAGTCAGTTCCTAAATCTCCAGTGAGAATGCAAGTGACATTGTGGATATGCAAATAATATCAAATCCTTGGACAGGTAGAATTTGAATAGGGTCAAGTAAACAAAAGAAATTCTAGGTAAACAAAAGTCACATAAGTCTAACAACACATATAAATTAAAATCAATAATTAAGTTGGTCTGTGTTATTCCTGCTGACCCATGAAATTCATTTTAAGGCAAGAAGAAAGAATGAAATTCAGCTAAGAAGTGCTGCTACATACCAAAAGCCATGAAGCTCCACATGCTTTGTTCAGTAGCAGGAATTTTTACTTATTATTACTTCCATGAATGTCAGAAAGGTTCTTTTGCTTATATTTCCCATAGGTCATTGTCAGCATAAAAAATGCTGGTCCCTCGTAGAGCCTTCACTGCCCAGACTTTGAAGAAAACTCATGGAAAATCTCTAATCTCCATTTATGAAACATTTCTGTAAGGTGTTGTAGATTCAGGAATTGATACATGATTTTTAACAGTACCAATCTTTGGTGTGCCAACTCTCCCCTTACACATCTGTCAGCCATTTCAAACATCCTACAAAGTAGATGCTTAAAATATCTTTCTGAAGGGAAAGGAGGGATGAAGTTTCTAATCCTCCATTTGCAATCCTTGGCATAATATTCTATTTCAGCAGCAAATCTCACTTCTCTAGTTGCTCCCTGAAAACTGACTACAAGTGTCAGTGATCGTTTAGGTGAGCCAGGTACAGATCTGTCAAACCTGGCAGTGTTGAAGACCCAGCATCCCCTTAACATTTCAGGGTGCCTTCCAAATTAGTTTCTCATGAACAGAACTCAGATGACAGACCCTTGAAAGCACCCTGTAAGGAGAATGGAAAGTGCAGTAAATCAGGGCTAGTCAGAGATTTGCTCAACAGAGGCATTCCTGACAAAGTGAAATGAGAATGTAAACACATCCTGGGTGTATCTGAGTGTACCTACTGACACATCATGAGGAATGACAGACAATTAACCCTCTAACAGCTTAGACTGCTGTCCTAATTATGTTAGCCACATAGGCTACAAGCCCCACAGTATGCCCACAGCTGGACCTACACTGGTAACCTGCACTTCATAAATCTGCAAGAAGCAGTTTAAGAATCATTACCCTTGTAGCCAAAGTATCTACCCATCTCTCAAAGCAGGTACTGTTTGAGTAGAATAGGGCAATAACTAGGGCTGGCAATTTCACCTTTACCCAGGTGCCCTTTTGCAGTGACACAAAGGAACGGATACTCACTGATAATCAACGCCAAAGAGAACAAAGGTTTGAAATGCACAATGCCTGTGGCTGGAAGAATCTTGAGAAGAGTGAAGGAGAAAAATTAGATATTTGTAATGGTATAAAGTGTTAAGTGGGTCATAGCTGACAAAATAGTTCTCTGTAATTCTGGACTAAATATCTGCTTAAACCTTAAGGTGTGAAGAGGAACTCAAGCAGTTCCAGGCTTATTATTCAAACACAGTTATCCAGAAAAACTGTACATGAAAAAGTGAATTTGGAGGGAGCTAAATCCTGAAGACCAACTGTGACTCAAAATGCAGTGCATCTTTCTTGGATTTGGTTATCCTGACCACTTACTGAATTTACAACTCACTGACTTTCTGAAATACTTCCTTGGTAAGGACAATAGACCTTGTAGACCAAATACAGCACATCATGATTTTACTTGTGTAAATAAGCTGAAAGTATATTTTCAGAGGAGCTACCATGCATAGAGTCATGAACAATTGAATAAAGAATTGGCTTCAGAGTAAGTTTTTCTGTGAGGTTCTACCAAGCTGACTGAAATTACAAGCAGACTTCAAGCAGACCCTCCTTTCAATTCTACGTCCAGTTGTTCTTACTCACATTTCCTCTTATGTCTTTGTGCTTATATCTAACATGATCAGAAATACAAGGCATGAAGAGAAAAAAGACCAGTACCAACTTTTGAATCCTCCACTTGATTCAGTTTTGTAACAGAGAACATCTCTGAGGATATTTTATTCATATGTGCTAGGGCTGTTGGCTAGATGTGTTACATAAATCAAGGAGGTGGAATGGGAGATGCAGCAAAATTCAAGTTTCTTTTATGATGGGGAAACTGATCATCTTCATTAAATTAAAATTTATTTACAGTTGTTAGGAGCTTTGCTGCTATCAGTTAGTCCCAGAAAGGACTAATTATGCTGTGCCCACATCACTGTGAGGAACTGAATCTGTTTACTCTGTCACTAAGTGCTGGAAAGAAAGAACGTATTTTGCTTCCTGTTTAAAAAAAAAAAATCTGTTGAAAGCAGCAGAAGCATCTGGCTCCTAAACTTACAGTTTCCCAACTCACTGAGTCCACTTAAAGCTCTTGAAAGGACAACAACAATTTGGTAATTATCTCTCCCTTAAATTAAATTTTCATTTGTGCACCTTACCAGTAGACTGATCTTGCCTGTCTTGTTCCAAACATTCCCAGGGTAGCATTGAACAAACAAAAGACTGAAAGAAAAAAAGAAAACAAGTGCAGTAAATGTGAAAAAAAAATTAAACAATCAGCACACTTTTGGTTTGAGGAGTTTGGGGTTTTTTGTTTGTTGGAGGGGGTTGTTTGTGTTTGTTTGGTTGAGTTTTTTTGTTGCTGCTTTGGTTTTTTTTTATTACTATCATTACCAATGCTATGGGACAAAGATCACTGTAATACCCAAAANAACAAGTGCAGTAAATGTGAAAAAAAAATTAAACAATCAGCACACTTTTGGTTTGAGGAGTTTGGGGTTTTTTGTTTGTTGGAGGGGGTTGTTTGTGTTTGTTTGGTTGAGTTTTTTTGTTGCTGCTTTGGTTTTTTTTTATTTCTATCATTACCAATGCTATGGGACAAAGATCACTGTAATACCCAAAAGTTTGTAAAGGAGTAGCTTCTCCGTGGATAGCAAATTAAATCAGAGACACAAGGGATGTGTAAAGGTCAACATTATATCCCTCTTTAAAGGTAGAAAATTAAATTACAGGAAAAGTAAGTGACTGGTCAAAGGTCAAACAGAAAGCAAGTTGCAAAACATGGCAACTGAGAAACTGTTTCTTATTTCAGTGCCCTAACTGCCAGACTGCCCTTTCTTTAATCTGAAGAGAGAAAAAAACCTCAGTGGTGGAATGGTATCAAAAATTAGTTTCGCTGAGAACAGTCTGAATTTCTCTGTCTCATCCAAAACTGGATATTGTTCTGCCTCATTAAAGCAGAAATGAGATCCACTCCAACAACACGGATGGGGTGAAAACAAAATCACAACTACTCTTAGTGCTAAAGATTTTTGTACTCCAAAAAATTGGTTTGCAGTTTTGGAGAAACGGTCGAGTCAATGATTAATTTCATTGTAGGTTTAGAGAAATTAACAATACCACCACACTTGCCTTCAGAAAGCTGAAGTTTGGAGCTACATTTGAGAGCTTATGAGACCATTGCAGGTGCTCCATCTTCTGTATTATTGTTTCTATTAAGAGCTTGCACATGTGTACATACACAAACACATAGGAATATACTTACTTATCCACATAAATATACAAATACATGCCTGTGTGTGGGCATATAGATATGGACATACACACACATATTACACATATATAATTTACATAAGCATAAAGACATTACATGGTATTCAAAGAACACAAGGCAGTGCAGGAAAACAGGCAAAGAGGCCATTTTCCCAATCCTATATGTGAGACACTTCCAGACATGATGTGACATTACAGTATAAGCTAACACAGAGTGGTCACAAGCTCCATTTCTATCTCTGTGTCCAGGAAGCTCTCTATACCCTGCCAGGCCCAAGGGATTAAACTTCAGTGACACCATATGCCTGGGCTTTGCTTGCCCTAAACAGCGTCAAGGACAAGGGCTGTCCGGAGAGCCCCATCCCACTGTAACCCAGTCACCTGGAATCACTCCTGTCACCTCATGGGCAACGTGGGAAAGTTCACACGGAAAGGCTAAGCCGAGGTGCACTATCTGTGGGTGCCTCATCATCGCAGCACAGCTCTGCCTTGGCAACCTTCCCCACGTGTGTGGAGCAGCAGCGAGCTTGGCTCCTAACCCTGGGCTGGCCCGGGTGGCTTGGGTCACAGGAATGGCATGCTGCAAGGGGAAGGTGGCGGGGGGTGCAAATAGCAGGGGCTTCTACTGAAAATATTAACCCGTCTATTTGGAAAGTGATGGCTGCCTCTGAAATCTCTCCTTGTACATCTATACTTAGCCCCGGGCGGGGAGGGGTGGGCTAGGGGAAGGCTCCCCGCGCAGCCCCGCGCCTTTGTCCTCCAGCCGTGCCCCCGGGGCCGCCCGCAGCCCCGCGTCGCTGCTCCCGAGCCCCCACCTCGCTGCGCCCCGAACTCACGGCACCGAACTCACGGGAGGGTGCAAAGTTGGGTTGGAATTTTTTTCCGCTTGCTTCTGTTGTTTTGGGTTTGTTTTTTGTTTTGGTATTTTATTGTTTTTTTTTTTTTTTTTTCTTTGTTTTTTTTTGTTTTTGTTTTTTGGTTTTTTTGGTTTGGTTTTTTTTTGGGTTTTTTTTGGTTTTTTTTTTTTTGGGTTTTTTTTGTTTTTTTTTTTTTTTTTTGTTTCTTTTTGTTTTTTTTTTTTTGTTTTTTTGGGGTTTTTTTTTTTTTTTTTTTTTTTGGGGGGGTTTTATTTTTTTTCTTCTTTTCTAATTTGTCTCCCACCTCTCGTGTCCCCCCTCCCCCTTCTAAATAGGAGATGTTCTCAGGACAGCGCCCGAGAGACTGGCTGGAATCAGTTTTGGAGGGTGATACACCGCGACAGCTAAAAGTTGGATAGGGTTTCAGCAGCTCCTATATAAAGCAGGGGGGACTTATGTCACTGCACTAATTAAATTCCATCTGGGTTGTTCCTCAGGGTGTTTTTGAGATTGCCACCCAACTCAAGCAGGCAGAGAGGCCCAGGGACAGCATGATGGACCTTTTTGAAACTGGCTCCTATTTCTTCTACTTGGATGGGGAGAATGGAGCCCTGCAGCAGCTGGAGATGGCTGAGGGATCCCCGCTGTACCCAGGGAGCGATGGCACCTTGTCTCCATGTCAGGACCAAATGCAGCCAGAGGCCGGCAGTGACAGCAGCGGAGAGGAGCATGTGCTGGCACCCCCGGGACTACAACCTCCTCACTTCCCCGGCCAGTGTTTGATCTGGGCTTGTAAAACTTGCAAGAGAAAGTCGGCCCCCACGGACAGACGGAAAGCAGCCACCCTGCGGGAGAGGAGAAGGCTGAAGAAGATCAACGAAGCCTTCGAGGCTCTGAAAAGGCGGACTGTGGCGAACCCCAACCAGAGGCTGCCCAAGGTGGAGATACTGAGGAGCGCCATCAGCTACATCGAGAGGCTGCAGGACCTTTTGCACAGGCTGGATCAGCAGGAGAAAATGCAGGAGATCGGGGGGGACCCCTTCAGCTTCAGCCCCAAGCAGGGAAATGTAAGCACTGCCGCTTGGCCCCTCCGCCGCCACGGCAGCGCCCGTCCCCTCCCTCCTCCTCCTCCTCGGCAGGGCCGCTGCGGGGGCCGGGAGGGCTGGCGGGCGCGGAGGGCGCTCCTCGGGGAACCTGCCAGTCCTCGGGCCTCCAGAGGTCCGCCAGCCCGGCCCGGCCCGGCCCGGCCCGGGATTCCGCGGCCGCCCCACTAACACCCGTCCTCTCCCCTTGTCTCCCTGCCCCCGCCTGTGTGCCGCAGATCCCCAGTTCGGACTTCCTGAGCACCTGCAGCTCCGACTGGCAAAGCGTTTCTGACCATTCCCGAGCCCTAGGAGTCAGCCCCAAAGAAGGTAACTCGCCGCCCTGCCGGCCCCGCTCGCCCCCTTCCCTCGCCCCGACGGCCGCGTTCCCAGCGCTCCGGCTCTCACGCTCCCTCCTTTGCCCGGGCTCTCTGGCAGCCGGGAGCCCGCGGCCACAGGCCCGGCGAGGAGGAGCGATCTGCTCTTTAATGCCTTTTCTCTTATTGAGCAGGAGTCTCCGTTGTCGAGTCGTCGGCCTCCAGCAGCCTTCGCTGCCTCTCTTCAATAGTGGACAGTATTTCTTCCGACGATCCCAAACTGCCCAGCGCGGAGGAAGCGGTGGAGAAATAAACCTGGTTTTGTGGTAGTATATTTAACGGAGACGGAGCCTCTACCCTCTCTCCTCATTAACTAAGTAACGAAGCAAATTCTCACAGTGGAAAGCCCAAGCAGGGGCCTTTTTAAGATGGAATCAAGGTACACCTACCCCAAAGAAAATGGCTCTCACTGACTCGAGCCAGACAGACTTTCCCCTTGCCTTCTTTTTTTTCCCCCCCGAGTTCTGATTTCTTTAAATTGTGTTGCATAAACCACCCTCCTTTTATTTTTTTTTATTTAAGATATTTACCTGTGTACCGGTGATCTGCTTTGTCTGAGACTCACCGGGAAGTTCATTCCTGTCTGAGTGAAGCCCTTGGTTGCATTGCGTGTGAGTCATATTTAAAGAGTCCCCACCTCATTTCGTTCCTGTAAATAATTTCAGTACTGTCTTTTCTTTTGTAAACATAACATATATATTTAAATGGTGGAATGTGATATTGTATATAAGAACAGATGGATTTCTTGGATTGTAAAATAAAGCTCTTTGTGTTACAGTGTTTTCCTCCCGTCCTCTTAATTTCATAAAATAACCCGATCCCGGAGTTAAAACCTGCCATGACTTCAGCAAGATGAAGGCCAGAAGACCCACGTAGGAGAAGCACGACCCGTGTGACTGGAAGCAGGACACGAGATAGATTTTTCCTTCGTTCACTGCTCTAAGGACCGTGTCTCTCCCTTCACAGAGGGCCGCACCCGCGGTGTGAATCCCCCGTCTGCCGGCGGGCTCCCGGGTGGGTGTGCGGACAGGACCCGCCGCCTCTCGGGCCGCCCGCAGCGCCCCCGGCCCGGCTCCTGCCGTGCTTGCGGAACGCGCGTCCCCCTCGAAAGCGATATTGCCCCCCTGAAATGTCCAACAGTGCCGCTCGAGTACCTTGCCAGGCAAATACGCTTCGCCGGCCTTGCCCTGCAAGTGGAAGGTGAGGTTAGAAACGGGGCATGAAAGAAGATACCCCCGCCCGTCGTCCCCCCCCCGCCCCTCCGACCTGCTGCCCCGGTCCTTGAGCTGGGAGAGGCTCAGTTTGTCTCACCTTCTCCTCTCGGCACCGAGGACTTGAACGCAAGGCTTGTCTGCGGCAAAAATGACAGGCCTGCTGCACTAAAGGGGCGGCAAGTGTCTGTGACAGGAGCTCGCTCCCTCTGGGGCTGGAGGGAGCTGTAGTTTCTTCCCAGGAAAGGTAACTCCCCTTGACTTCCTTGAGCCTGAGGGAGAAGAGAATGGCGTCCTTCACAGAGGAAAGAGTTAAGCGACCGAAAGGGTTTGGGGGTGGGGAGGGGGTAACAGCATATGAAGCCTTTCAGTCAGTGATGTAAAAAAACACAGCCTCTCTTTAGGATGGTGGAACGGAGCTACTCACAGTCAGAGCGTTACGGTTTGTAATAGATGGTACCCCCGGGAAGGGGCGACCACCAGGGAACAGCGCATTCTGCCCCTGGCACACACACATGGCTCGCCGGACAGCCTGCACAAGTAAACAGAGGACACTTCAACTCTACCCGCGTGCGGTCTCCTCGTCAACTTTAGCCCTTGATTTATTCTTTGTTTCTGTTTTTTGAAAGACACCAGTCGCGTTTCGGGAAGGTCTCGCCCTTCCTGGCCATCTGGGGCACGGATACTCCCGTCTGAAGTGGAAGATCTCGGTAGAGCCTGCCCTGAGAGCTGGCACTCCAATCGGCCGTGCCTTCCTGCCACAATTTTCTGTGCTGCTGTGGCCAGCCGGGTTTTTAAACCAGTCATGTGCTAGCTCTAATTGCAGTCTAATGAGATAGTCCCTTGCAAGGAGTAATTGCAGCGGGACAGTGTGGTGGGCACGGTGATGCAACAGTTTCGCCATTTTTTTCTCCTTTCAAATTAAACCCCGTTGCCTCGGGGAGCCCTCGGGCCCTGCAGAAAGCGGCGCGTCAGGGTGCGCGGGGCCCTGCGTGCCGCCTCTGAGACCGGGCACCGGAGAGGAGACGGCGCAGCTCGCTTCTATAGCGAAGGTACTTGCACAGCAAGGGAGCATTTCAGGTCGGGCTAGCAGCTCGTCGCCTTCCTTCCTAATTTGTTTTCAAACCCCGTCGCGTCCGCGGGAAGAGGTACACACCGTTCACACGGCGATCCCGAGCCCCGCGGGACCCGCTGCCCGCATCAGGGCAGGAGCCGTGCTGAGCCACCCCTCAAAGCCACATGTCGCGCCCGCACAGGGGCAGCCGACTGTCAGATTTACCCGCAGCCGGGCATTCACCCCAACAAGCCGCCCGTCCTCCCGGCAGGACCCCCACGGCTGCGTCTCCTCCAGCAGCAGGGTAACTTGAGCGATTGTTTGGAGTGAGTTTGCCCAAAGGACAGTTTTTTCATTAAATAAAGAAAATACCTCCCGAAGAGACTCTCCGTGACCCCCGCGGCTGCAGCTGACATGCCGGGCTTCCCAGTGAAGGTCGTCAGTGTGTTTGCAATTAAAATGTTTGTGTTAGATATTAATAACGATAATCTTTATTTAAGTCCCCAGCCAAAGCAAACAGGGCCCTGGAATCACAAAATCAAAGGGCAATAACTGAGTAAAGACAAGAGGTTTGTGATTTAATGAAGTCTTTTTCCGGAGGGATCACGCACAAAGTCATCGGAGTTTTTACGCAAATGCGAGTGCCCCTGCCGCTCGCTCCTCCCGTCTGCGGGCTGGAAATCCCAGGCTCAACACAGCCTCCCTCTCCTCTACCTGCTCCGCTCCTCTGGGAGCCAACCACCTGCTCGCTGTCGCAGGAGTGCAGGGATGCGGGGCTCCGCCGGCCCGCGGTGCGGGGTGCCCGGCCCGGCAGAGCTCCGCCGCCTGCCCGAGGAGCCTGCGGGGCCGGGAATGGTGGGGGGAAGGCGGAGGAAGGGGGAAATGGGGTGCCTGTCTGCACTGCTGCCACGCTGGACACCGCTTTCCACTGAAGTGACGCGACCGAGCGTTTAAAGCCTTGTTTTTAGTTTGAGATTTTTGGTGGCTTTTGTTTTTTTGTGTTTTTTTTTCTTTTTTTTTGGGGGGGGGTGGTTTGTTTTGGTTTTTGTTTTTGTTTTGGGTTTCTTTGTTTTTGTTTTTTTCCCCTTTTGTTTTGTTGGGTTTTTTTGGTTGGTTGGTTTTGGCTTTTATATTGTGGATCTTTTATTTTCCTCGGTGAAATCTCCCGCAATCCAGGGAAGGAAGCGGACACCAGCAGCAGGCTTAGCTCATTCTCTGAGCTCGAAGTCAAGGCGGTCAAGAGGCGGCACAGCAACTATTTCCACGGGAAAATTCCTGCGTGGACCACTGTGGGGACCCCGTACGATTATTCCACAGTTTCCGTCTTTCTGTGGAGAATGAACTAGGGATGGGTGTAGGGGGCAGGGAGAGAGGAGTTTGAATAATTGAACCATGTGCTCGCCGGGACATCCCTCCGATAGCAGGAACTAGCAACTTTTCCCAGTCTCAAGGCTGCTAAAAACCCCCTCGTGTCCCTTTGATCTCTCCTGGGAGTCCCGGGGAGCCAGCAGAGGCCAATGCCTTCTTCAGCTGTCCTCTCTACAATTCCCTCTGGCAGGTACTAATGTGTTTACTTAGGTGCGCACCGTTCCCAGCACTGGGGGGAACCAAACGTTTCTCACACGGCTGGAAGCGCCCGGCCCCACCAGCCCGACTGGGAAACAATTTTGTTGTGGGGGCATCACGGAGGAGCGCTCGCTGCCGCTGCCGGCGCGCACGGACGGCGGGAGCCGAGCGGAGCGGAGCGGAGAGCTCGGCAGCACGAAGCTACACGCTCTGCACGGGGCCAGGGCGAGCGCTCCGCCGAGGCCGGCCGGCCACAGCGCAAAGCGCTCCGCAAGGCCGGAGCTGGGCGTGTGCTCGGGGGGGACCGCAAACACCTCTCGCCCCCTCAGTCCGGTGACTTATAGTTTCGGTAGGATTTTCTTCTCTTAAATAGAAAGGCGTGGGAGTTGGGAAAAGATGGTATGTTCTGCAAGCGGCGCCCACATGGGATGGAATCCCTCCAGGAATAGGTGCGGCACGGCGATTCCTGAGGAGTGGGGAGGAATGGGGTGAGGAACACCATTTGAAGGGATCCTGACACGTTCACCCTTTCTCTCTGCCAGTCCACAGGAGCAGACACTGTCTGATGCTAAGGCTGCTCCCGCTTTCCAGACTTGAGCCTCCTGAAATGCAGCACTATTCTCCCCCGCCCCCCACCCCGCCCTGCGCCAGCAGCCTCATTAGCCAGCCTTGTAGTTCGTGTTTTCTTCCCCCTTTCTTTAGTTCCACTCGCCTACTGCATTTTTGCAAATTTGTTTTGAGATCACTTTACCAGAGGAGCCAGGGGCTCCTTAAGGGATACTAATTACTGATTTTTTTTTTCTTCCTGAGTGACAGACCCTTGCATGGTTTCTTCCATTTCCCCAAAAATATTCAAAGAAAAAGGAAAAAAGATTTTTTTCCATCTCTTCAAAGACTTTTGGGGAAAAAAACGTTTCTTAACAGCCCCAGCTTCGTTGAGTTAAAAGTCAAATCTGAGAGCTAAAGCTCTGCATGCCAGGAGAGTGGGACTGAGGGGCTTGGCGTTGTGCACCGGGAGATCTACAGTGCATGCTTGGAGAGAAACCAAGCATGCACCAACCCAGAAAGGTGATCGGAACTGTAACCGGCACTTTAAAGATCAAGTTTATTTGTGCACGAAGCATAAATATGTAAACAGGTCTATTTTGCCAGCTCAAACGTGGTAAATGAAATTGTGTATGTATGTGTGTGTGTGCACGCTACAGCCCAGTGAAGAGTTCAAGTTACTGTCGAGCAGAACCCCTCCTGACTGATGGTGTCTTAGGAAAATCGGGAACCGTCCTTTTTCAGATGTGGTCCAACAAAACACCAACCTGCACTTCAGAGCGGCTGAAGTCTGAAATTCTGAGCTTTCCCATTTTGTAACTTTACTCCTTTATCAACTCCCTGCTTTTCATACAGTATTCATTTCAAAGGGGGCTCCCCGTGTTTATGGCCCCAAATAAACCAAAGCAGTGCAGATGTAGCCTTCCTCAGGTTTTAGATGATTTTGCATCCTTTCGTAGGAAAAAGGGTGTGTACATGGTTGATTTTCAGGAAAAATTTTAGCCTAAGAGTGGAAATCCGCCTTTGGGAGCTCGGGCGTGTGTGGTGGTAGTGGGGAAACAAGGATGGATTCCCTCCAGCCCCAGTGCAGGCCGAGCTGCTTGCCTTTCTCCTCCTTGCCTGTGCAGATAGGAGGGCTTCCCGGCGGTGTGCGCTGCCACAGGGCATCCCTCTCAGGAGACACTTCCCTACTCGCCTTGGTCACTTGATCAGCAGCTCCTGGAGACAAGCAGCTCGCCGTGCCACCACATTACTTCTTCCTGAAGAGAGGGTAACTGAAGGCGCCTTTTTCCTGGGCACACAAACCGGCTCCGTAGCGTTTAAACCACTGCTGGGTCATTTGCTCTCCGTTTGAGTTAGCCTAGGTCAGATAATTTAATTCCCAGGTAGGGAAGGTTTCCTTTGCCTTCTCATGATATTTTCCTCAGCTACAAAAGCCACCTGGATGAAACCAAAGGATTCCTGCGCGTTAGCAAATGCCTGTTAAATGGCTTCATTACCACTCTAATGACCCTTGCACCGCTCCGCTCGGCTACTGCTGCGGCTGGGGCTCTGCAAGGCTTTTGTCCCCTTGTGTAAAGTTACTTAGGGATTGCCGGGTTAGAAATTTTACACTTCCAGGAGGGGTTTGTTGCACTGGCAGCTGGGACGCATCTGTAACGGTACAAGTTTGCCTGAAAGCAGAAAATTAGCAAGCCAAGGCACTGCTTGACTGTTGTGTCCCTAGCAGCTCCAGGTCACAAGAGTAGGAGAAAAGAATGGGAAGGGGATTTGTCTCGGAGCAAACACATACACTTTTCTTTTGTGAGTACCCTTCCTTGTGATCCGATCCGACAGCACTACAATCTGGTTTCCCTTCTCCTCGTCTCCCCTGGCCACAAGTAGCAGTGCATTGTCGTCCCCCAGCTTGTAAATTTGAGCGGTCAGTGGCACAACTTTAATTACTGGACAAAGCTCTCCTCGAGACAGACAAACACATCTTAGGTCTAAGAAGAAGGTTACAATGTTTCAGGTTAGACCTGGATCACGGGCTGTGGGAAATAAAGATATGCAAGTAGACACTGTAGGTGTCCCTCCCGAAGAAAAGTGTGATGGGAAACTAGAGATGGGATCACCGGGACAAGGAAGGACTCTGTAGCCACTGACAAGTGGCTCGTGCTCTTCCACTGCCCCTCTTTCTCTTTCCATAGCAAACTGCAAATTCACAGACTTCGTTGAAAATTCGGAGATGTCGCAACCAGTTCTTGGGAGGTCGTTCATTAGAATAGTGTCCATCTCTCGGCGCTCCAAAGGAGCGGTGCGGAGCAAATTGTCTCCTGGGGACTGGAGGGGGCTTGCCCAGACAGCTCCCGGCAGGGGCTGTGGTGGGATATGCTAATAAAGACTGGCCGCTGAGGACCAGCCTCCCTTTCCATGTATATATAAGGGCCCCCCGCATCAGCCGAAGGACACTTGTTCTCTGGTCGCTAATTACGGAGGAAATTGCCCCAGCGCGCTGCGGAGCGCCTCGCCGAGAGCCGGTGGCCGCCGTCCCGCACTGACGCCTCCGCAGCAGGGATGGAGGTGATGGACAGCTGCAAGTTCTCCCCGTCCGAGCTCTTCTACGACAGCTCCTGCCTCTCCTCCCCGGAGGGCGAGTTCCCCGAGGATTTTGAGCCCAGGGATCTGCCTGCTTTCAGCGCCCACGGGCCCCCCGAGCCCGCCTGCTCCGAGGAAGAGGAGCATGTCCGAGCTCCCACTGGCCACCACCAAGCTGGTCACTGTCTCATGTGGGCTTGCAAAGCCTGCAAAAGAAAATCCACCACAATGGACCGGCGGAAGGCAGCCACCATGAGGGAGAGGAGGAGGCTGAAGAAAGTGAACCAGGCTTTTGAGACCCTGAAGAGATGCACCACTGCCAACCCCAACCAAAGACTCCCCAAAGTAGAGATCCTGAGAAACGCCATCAGATACATCGAGAGCCTCCAGGAGCTCTTGAGGGAACAGGTAGAAAACTACTATCACCTGCCGGGACAGAGTTGCTCCGAACCGACCAGCCCCACTTCCAGCTGCTCCGATGGGATGGTAAGACAGAGGCAGGACCCCAGGGCTGTGGGGACCCCAGGACAACCCGCGGGTAGGTCCCCCTCGGCCCAACACCGTGGGACTAGTCTCATGGGTGTGGGACGGGCCGAACGCATCCGGACATCAGGAAAAGGCGGGCGGTTTGCCTTAGAGCAGGCCCCTTCCCAGGTTTTCCTCTGAGCACGCCCGTGGGTTTCCGGGGATGCAGGCGGGCCGGTAGCGCTGCCTGAGGGCTCCCTGCAGGCGCCCCAGCCCCCGGGGTCCCGGCGGGCCCTCTGCTGCCCTCCGAGCGGTAAGGCTGGGGGCTGGGGGCAGTGGGGGAGATGAGGGAGATGGGGAAGGCGCTGCCCAGCGCCAGCAGCCTGGCTGGGAAGCGGCTGCTTCGTTCCCTCCCGCCGGCCTTTATTGCCCTTTCCCTTCTCGGGGAGAGTCCCGCTGGCCCCGGGGCGGGGGCGGCAGGGCCGGCACTCGCCCCTCGCTGTTTTGCAGGCCGACTGTGGCAGCCCCGTTTGGTCGGCGGGAGGCAGCAGCTTCGACGCCGTCTACTGCACCGAGATGACCCACGGTAAGCCCGACTGGACCCGGCGCGGCCCGGGGGGCAGAGGCGGGGCCCGGGGACCCCCCCGGACCCCGAGGCATTGGGGCAGGCAGCGCGGCACCCGCGGTAATGCTGCCGTGTCCCCCTCCCTCCCCTCGGCGCAGGGTACGCCGCCGATCAGAGCAGCGCCCTGTCCAGCCTGGACTGCCTCTCCAGCATCGTGGACCGTCTGTCCCCGGCGGAGGAGCCAGGGCTGTCCCTCCGCGACGCCGACTCCCTCTCGCCCAGCGCCAGCATCGACTCGGGGCCGGAGACGCCCGGGACGCCGCTGCCCCGACGGACCTACCAGGCGCTATGAGGGGCCGGAGGGCCGGCACCCCCCGCGCCCGGCCGCCTCCCGGGAACGCCTCTCGGGCGAGAGGGGCAGCCCCGGAGCCCCTCGGGCCGCCGCTTCCCTCTGGGGCTGCAGGCAAAGCGCCCCGCCGGCGCCCGGCCCGGGATCTCCCGCACCCCGGCAGGGCAGGCAGACCCCGGGGTCGGGACACGCGCTGCCCGGGAATCCCCGCTGCAAATAAAACGTGCTGTGAGAGAGCTGTCTGGCCGGCTGGTTCTTTAGTGCATTCCCTGGCATGGGGGAGGGCAGCGAGGCTCGGCTGCGGGGCGCCCGCCAGCATCCCTGCTGAGCCCCCAGCCCTCCTCGGTTGCCCCTGGGCTCCTGCCTGCGGGGCATCCTCCCGTCACGGCAGTCCCGAGCCGGGACATGGAGTGTCCTGCCGGGCTGGGGCCTGCGAGCTTGCTTCTCATTCCGCTAGTGTGTATCTGGGACCACTCATGGAGCAACAAAAATGTGGAAGTTTAAATTCTCACTCTGTATGTCCTGTTATGGGCGGAGTTTCCTCTATTTTTTGCAAAAATAAAAGTAATATTTCACAGTCATGTTTTTCTCTCCTCCCCACCTCCCCTTCCCGTCCACTCTGCAAAGCTCATGTTTCTCTACTGGGTATGAAGATGGACTGTGTATTCCAGAATTTGACCCTAAAATTGCATGATGACTCTGCTCTTAAAACAGCTGTGTGATCTAGCTCTGTTGCTGTGCTGGAGAATTTTACTCGCTGCTCTGGCAGAGAAAAATTTAGTAAAGTTAGTAAGAACAAACCATATGTATCTCTTTCACAAGCCACGAGGTATTATTTCACAATATTCAGAAATCAATGTAGATTTATTTGCACCAAATGACTTTGGTCTTACTGACCAGGGTGCAAATTCATTACTCTACATGGCTATAGAAATAACCAGATCTTTATGTGTTTTCAGATTTAACAAGTATTTCCTTCAGGCACTAAATTAGATCTATCTACCATGAAAAATGTCCGTCTTTTTGCACTCCTCTAGCTATAATTCAAAATTTTCTTAGCCAACTGTCCCCACCCCCTCGACCCCCCCAAAAAATATATGAGATGGAGAGATGGGCTCTTTCAGTTCATACAGAAATGGTTCATATGATATATATACTCTGAGTGGGAAGGGACATTTACACTTCACTATTGTGGGATAAGGATGGATTTGCCACTTGTGTTTGCATTGCTAGTACTCGGCAGCCAAGGGGCCTGGCAGTGGTATTTCACCTCTGATAAATCTTTCACTTGAACCCAGCCCAGCTGAGTCATCTTACCAAAAGTGACCTGGCTGGCCTTTGGCAGCACCTCTGACCCAAAGATGAAAGAAGCCTTTGCTTTGGGATGGCTCTGTCCCTGTAGCGCACTGAGGGTCTCTGTCCCCCCACAAGGGGCCACAGAGAAAGTGAGGTGGCACCTGCCTTGCTGAGCCTGCAGCAGGGCAGTGGCAGGTGTGTGTCTGACACAGGGCAAGGCCAGCCCACCCTTTGTGCACAGCTTCCCTTAAAATTACTTTGTGCCCTTGCCCATAGCCTAGAGGTAAGTGTTCTTTTCTTGCAGAATATTTTAGGGGGAGCATTGACCAGAAGGGGCTTTCTGTGTATACAGATATGTCTGTACTAATCATGGAACAGAAGAAGTGGTTTTAAACCCCTGCATTGCAGTCATGCAGAGGTACAAACAAGGTGTTCTCACACTCCTGTCATTGCAGATGCTTCAGGAGTGTGCAAGTGCCTCAACACAGACACAGTCTTGGTTCTGGGGGATCACTTCCAAAGCCTTCTGTTCACAGGAGTCCTTATGCAAGACTGTGAAGATCACTGTTTTTGTTTCCTGGCTTCTCACACACTGCTGCAGTGTTGCAGTGTTTGCTCCTCTCCATTAAAATACCATCCCAAGGATACTTGTGCCCAGGATTTAGAGTGCAGGTGATTTTACATCGTATTTTAAAGAAAGATAAGCTAAAGAACTTTCAGCATTTCATTCTGCTCTGTGCTGACCTTAGCAGTGATCTCGGATGAAGTATGCAGAGTAACACTAGCAAATCACATGTTGGTAATGTACACCTCTCTTTGGCTGGCAGACATTTTAGGAGTCGCAAAAAGGTCAATACTTCTGAGAAGTAGTTTTTCAGAGTGTGAGGAGAAGCATTCCGTCTGTGGGATGTTTGTCTGTAGCCTCCTAAGTCCTACCACGGTAGTTTACAACCTGTAGGTTTTGCTATACACATCTGGAAACAAAATCTAAATTACAGGACACCTATGAAAAAAGCTCCCATAAGCCAAAAAGTGCAATAATCCTTGTAAGGAATGGAAGTGAGAACCATGAAACTGCTTTTAGTCTGTGGATTGGGAAGATCAACAGGGCTGTTGGGAGATACACCATTCTGGCCATATTTTACATATTCAATAATGATATTGATAAGTGGAACTGAAAGGAAATATTTCTATTCTATATGAAACATGTTCATTTAAGGAAGGCTGTGACCAGAAATAAATAAGAAGGTGATGGTCTAGAAAATCTGAGTTCCACCTATCCCAGCTCCTACTACATGTCTGATTGCTTAAGGCTCTGGGGAAGCGTGTAGTGGCCTCACAGGCAGGCAAGCAGGTGCTGGGATGCCTCATGGTGTCAGAATAATGAATGTAACATAGAAGCTGTGTTACATCAAGTTTTCTGACTACTACTCACTGCAAGGAAGGGCATAATTCTGTACATTTTTTAGAATACAATTAATGTTGTATTTTAACTATGCTTATTTGACTTAAATTATGGCTGAGGGAGGCCGCTGAGCTTTGGTTTTTTTGTGTGTGAAGTCTTTTGTATCTTTTGTTAATAAACCAAACCGAGATCTTTAGTGAAATACGTATTTCAATTTCAGATCAAAAGAGACATTTGCACATTGCAAAACTAACATAGAAACCTGGAAAAGGTTAACATATAAATATAACATCAAGACAAAAATCCTGCTTTCTTAATGTTCAAATTTCTTGCGTTGATTGTGTGGAAAACCACTCATTTTGCCTGTAGGAAAAGATCAGGCTCTTTCTTTTCCTGTTGTAAGGCTTAAAAGTGTTACATTTTTAGTAATTAGTTCTTAGAGAATGAAGATCTTTATTTGTAGTGCTTGTTTAAATATGCCTAGGGAACACCTCAAATTCATAGCTACATTTCAGTGGAAATTCAGCATCTCTTCTTCCCAGTTCACCCTGCTTGTCAGGAGCAGTTAGACTTAACCACAGCAGGCAGCTCACCTCTCCCCACCCTAAACCTCCTCCCTCACTCCCTTCTTCCTTCCTTTCCTCCTGCTTCTCCATCTTCTCCTCTGCAGAAACCTTGACTCGCTCATCACTTCTCCTTGCTCCCCTCAGCTGGACCTTGGCATGCAGGAGGACTCACAGCTGGCCAGCTGACTTCTGACCTTTGGCAGGTTCTGCATGGGGTATCAGCCTTACAGCTGGCCACAACTGCCTTCCTGGCAACTGAAGGCCTAATGAGCTTGGCCAGCTGGAGACTGGGCTGGCATCCTGCTGGCTGATTTGACCCTGCATGAGGGATTGAGAGGTTCACCCCCAAATGTGGAGGGAGTGAGCAGTGCATCTGTCTATGTGCTGCTGCCCCAGGGCCTTAGAGCCAGGCTTCTCCTACAGCCAACTGGATTAGTGGGATGACTAAAAAAAAAAGCAGAGCTGTTTTTTCTCATACATTTTTTGAGTTTTGTGTTGAGTATTAGGCTTCATTAGTGGCCATAACCCTCACTGCATCTCACAGTGTTCACTCCAAGAGATATACCCATCCACCAGACCAGGGCTGGACTGAGGGAGTTATTCCCCTTCCCAAACACAGTGGGATATATTTTCTCTTTATTCATCAGGTGCCCCACTTTCCTGTCTCCAGGAGATTATGCATCTTGGACACTCAGATATCATGCAAAACCCTATACTGCTACTTTCTCAAAAGTCTCCTGCTTTCCACTCCCCTGACCAGCAAAAGGCATCATTGATCCATGGAGTCTATTTACTCCTTGAACATTAGTAACATTTATGAACTGCCTGGCAATCTGCTGAAAAATGTTGCTGGCTATGATGCTGAAGGCATCACTCACCTGTGCTTGAAAAAGGTGATACCATGATATATGAGGGTCAGCAGGCCCAGAGAGAGATCAGAAAGGTGTTTCAGTATCTGCATTAAATCAGGTGAATTTGGGTCTGACACTCTTTGAGAGGCCCTCGGACCTGGAGTAGCAGCAGAAGAAAAAATGTGCATTTTCCCCTCATTATTTCTCTGATCTTCTGTGAAAAAATGCTTTTGAACTGATACTATTTTCTGTTTTAAAAATCCATATAACATGACTTGAAAAGGTAGCTTTAAAAGCATTAGAGCCCATTCCAATTGTCTGGAGTAGAGTCAGTCATCTAGAGGTGGCTGCCTTTGCTCTGGTCCTCAACGTCATGGTTCTGTCTCCTTTGGATAGTATCAAGCTGGTATTGGGAGCAGACACCACAGTCCCTTCTCCTCTTGGTCTATGCCTACCAAGAGCTGTAATTCTGATCTAGGATTCCTGCTTTTCATTAGCCTTGTGTCTTGAGGAGCTGGGAGTCCTTCTGGCCTTTTTTTGTCAGGTTGTATATAATGCTGTGAACTCACAAAAGGGAATAGTTTGGCTGTAAAACTTCTTCAAATGGATGAGGAGCATCCTCTTGGATGCCTGCAGTAGTGAAGACATAAGCACCTAAATAGTAAGATTTGAGCTCATAATCCCTGCATGACTAAATGGGGATTTTTCTGGGCCTCATCCTAAGTTTAAGCATTCACCCTCCTCTTCCTTGCAAGCTCTGTGAGACTGTTTACCTTGTCACAGTGTAGTGAGTGACCTCCAGTGAGGAGTTTGTTCCTTTTGTGCAACTGGCCAAGGAAGACACATCCCATGAAGGTGCTTCATGCAGTGGGAAAGCAGACACCCCACTAATCTGAAGCTGTGTCATTGCTGGAAATATGGGTGAACTAACACCCAGTCCGGGAGAAAGTGAGTGTCTCATGTTGGGAATTTGCTTTGAAAGGCACACCTGGTGACAGAACAAAAGGGGCTCCTGCTGAAGCCAGGAAGGTAAGTACAGAAAGCAGAGAGGGCAGTGATCACACAGCTGTATACTCAGCTACTCAATATGGAGTATATGTTTGTATATGAGTATATATACTCAATATGGAGCAACTCAATATGGTGACTCTGGGCAACTGGGAAAAGGTTCAATAACTCTAAAATCCCTTACACTGAGCATGAAGTAGAGGAGAAACCAAGTAAACAAGGGCTGAAGCAGCTGCATCCTACCAGTGCCTGAAACACACATTTCTCACAGGGTTTCATAAATTTCTCACACATCTATTTCCTGGGTGAAACACAAAGATGACTGAACTTTGAAACATGAAACTTCTTATTTCTAAACTTCCTAATAAATAGGACAGTGGAACTCTTTTTAGAAAAGTGCTCATGAAATTGGACTTCTCAAGCAGAAGTGGTCTGCTCTGAGGGGTGCCCTGACCATGTCTGCCTCCCACAACCCACATTCCCATCTCTTTTCTGTGGAAGATAAGAACTATGAGAAAAAAAATATGTATTTTGGCATATAGTCTTGCTTTAATACATTCTTTCAACAATACCATGATTACTTACATTCCTTTTTATAAAGTGAATAGTCCTATTTTTTTACTGCTTTTTATTGTCCATTTTTTCCATCTGTATAGAGTTTTATTGTTGATAAGCAATACACTTGTTTACGTGATTAAGTTTGAGTCCCATTTGGGTTGCATATATACAGAAAAAACTCTTTATCTTCATGTAAACTCTCCTTTAATCAGAAATAATGTATGGTAAAGTACAGCTAGACAGCTAGATTTATTCTTGCTGCAACTCTACTGAAGCCCCTGGAGTTTCACCAGGAACAGATTTGGGCCAGAAGGCCTAGAATATAGTTACAATATATTCATTTTCTCATGCTTCAAAAATGGGCTGTTTATGCGCCAAGCTGCAAAGTGATATTCATGATGACTGAAGCCTGAACAACATTAAAATATCCAGATCCTCTGCTCCAAATCCTCTGGTATCCAAAACTGTTCCTTTGCTTTCAAAAGGAGGGGTTTACTGCTGCTGAGGGTACACAAGGGCAGGGGCACAGCTTTGGTGCTCAAGCTGCAATAAGGACTAGCCTAGCTGATACTGAAGCTTAACTGCAGCGAGCCTATGTCTCAGAAGCTGCCCCAGCCCCAAAGTCTGCCCAGTGCCCTCTGCACCAGCCCAGCCTTCCTACTCCTGTGGCAGAAGGTTTCCATTGATCCTTTCTGCTCAGAAAACCTTCTGGGACTTGCTGCCCCATTCCCAGAGCCCCCTTTTCAGAGGAATTTTTCTTTAAATGAAAAGTACTGTGGAAAATTGCTTTTATTGCGATTATAATGGATACAGTGGTTCACATAACTTGCAGTGTGCTTGAGAGCCAGAGCCCACACTATGTTCACACACTAGCATATCAAGTACAATCATCTTTTCTGTTTAACTTGGCCATGCTATCTAGAAGTAGGAGCTTGAAACTGTGCTCACAACAACTGCAGTGTTGTTTTGAGAGTCTTCAATACAAATCAGCTCTTACTGAATGGGCAAGATAAGGTAAGGACCTCCCTACCTAGCACAGAGTTATTGATAGGTAGTAAGTGAAAGGAGCTCTTGAAGAGCTCTTCCTCTGGAGCCTAATTATTTAAAAAAAAACTTTGCCATCTGTTTAGTTAGAAATAAAGTCAGAGAGAAAATGTCGCTGAACACATGATAAACCCCTCTACTTTTTAAAAACAAATTTCAGACCTGTTAAAAAGAAATCAGTGTGTATAAAATATTAGAGTAAGATGCAACGAAGTTTATTTTCACATCCTTTTGAACCAGTAGAAATACCTGTGCACAGGCATACTTTATATATGCAGGTTTTAGAGAGTTCAAAGCCTAAAAACAGAGTCCATTTGGGGGAAGGGAGAAAATCCATAAAGCAGTATTACCAGATTCTTTATTTTAAATGACATAGGAGTAATTTTGGGGGGACTGGTCATGTGATGCTTGACTGAGTCTTCAGCCTCCATATAATTTTTGTTATGTATAATCCTGGTATGTTAGATGTAGATGTCTGTAGTATCTCAGGCAAAGCCTTTGCCAACAGCTTTATCATCATACTGCTGCAGGTGAGTTTTTCAGAAAGCTCAGGGCCTTTAGAGATGTTAGAGGCTCCTGGCAAGCAGCAGTTCTGCAAGGGGGAGGTTCTGCATCTTTTAGCTATCTGAATAGCTCTGTTTGATTCTAATCTTGAAGGCCACTTGATTAAAAGCTGGGGGCAACACCTACTGTTCTTCTTCTAATTCCAGGAAGAAATGTCCCCGGAAAATATTTTGTGGTTTATGAATGCTTTTATGTTCCTGTTTCCTGTTTCCTTTTGAAAAGGAGAAAAGCAATGTATAATCCAGTTGAAAACTGTGGGTTATCTGAGAACTGCTTGTGCTGTAGGAATTAGAGTATTGCCCAACATTAAACAGTCCTCAAAATTTTCTGATGACATGCATGCTCAGGCAGGATTTGGCAGGTCCGAGCTGACGTCAGTGCTGTTCGCCATGGCAGACAGGCAGACCTGGGCTCCAACTTAGAGCTGGAAGTAGGGAAAAGAGCTTCTGGATTGATTTTGATGCTGTAATTCTCCCACTGCAACTAAATGAAATGAAGCACTTTGTAAGAGAAGGGAAAAAACCTGAATCCATATTGGAAGCATATGCTGTACATCTGAGCCAAATGTGACTTAAATAGCCGTAGCCTGAAAATCGGAATTTATAAGCATAACACCAATCCAGCAGAAAGTGTAACACACAAATACGTACAAAATTAAAAATAATTCAGAAAATTATTCAGAGAATAATTCAAAGGAAAGAACACTATAATATATACTCTTTTGGTCTTAATAGACGTGCCTACCTTCAAGTGACACCCTGCACTTCTGTAAGCTTTCACTCCCTCTGGCTTCTCCAGAGAAGGCTGCTGCAGCTGAGGCCCTTCTGGGTGCAGGAGTTCAAAGCTGAAGAATCCTTTTTCCAGTGGGATTATTCTTTTTATAAAGCTCTGTGTGTGTGCTGGAAAAGCAATTTATTTTGCCACTAATGTGGGATAAAGCATCATTACACTACTCAGCTGTCACTGAGGAGTATTTGAAAGTGGTAAATCTATTTTGGGTCCAGTAGTAGTTCTAATCATTCCAGTCTGAATAAAAAAAGTAGGAAATACAGGACAAAGTCTGAACTCTGCTTCTAGACCCTCACCCTCCTCCCTGCTCCCCACCCCCTGC
>VZTT01061983.1:0-13260 GCA_013400855.1 Buphagus erythrorhynchus
GCATTCCGCACCACTGAGTGCTGGAAGGAGAGAGAGAGAACTAGAGGTGGTCATATTGAGCTCCAAGAACAGCAGGAATTGAGTTGGTATCTGTGGACCCTTAGCATCTCACTCTCTGGCCTGACAAAAATGTTACCATTGTGTATCCTTTCCCTCCAGACCTAATAATTCCTAGAACAAGGAATTATTGAACCTACTTGAACCTACTTTTCTTTAACATGTCCTGTAATGGTTTTTCCCAGTTTGATTTAAAGACTGTGAAGCAGGGCTCCAGTCCTTCTTCCTTGAGAAGAATTACTGGCCTGACTGTGTTCTGGCATTAGAGGAGTTCTCTGAAATACTTCCTTGCTTTAGGCATACTGAATACTTGCTTTCTGTGCTTTCACCCTCTGCTCTATCCTTTCCTTTTTTTTTTGCTTCCCCTTTTCCAGGACATTTGGGAAAATATTTCACTTGCTGGAAGTATTGTAATTTCTAGTTTGGTGGTGAACTCTATCTCCACACTAGAAAAAAAAAAGCTGTGTTTTTTTTTGTATTTTCTAGAATGTTTCCTTGTGATGTTCACATTAGCAATGCATGTATTGGTTTAAGAGTGCAATTACTACAGCAAAGTAAAATGTAGCTACTTTACGTGATCTTGTGACTAACAGACACTGTTATGCCACAACCTTTCAGCAAGACATGACTACTCCTCATTTGTGATGGAAAAACTGTTATAAAATTGAAAAAGTAGTTCTGCAGTAAGAGTATGCCATGACCTGAAAGCTAACAGCGTATTTACAGATTAATAAAGGGTCTAGAAGGAAAAGACATATTTTTCTATTGCTTTGTGCTTTGACTTTCACTGTGTGTGTACTGGAAGGTGAAATCTTTTGTGATCTCTTTTGGAGAAACAGTTCAGCTGGTTTTAAGAAAGCAAAGAATAAAACCAAAACTGGTTGTGTCTATGCCTACTACTGTTTGTAAGGGAAATGTTGGGGAGGAGTGCAGTTCAATGACAGGATGTGACAGTAGACACACATGATAAGGATAGTGCTATTAAGGTTTTTATGAGGGTTTAATATGGCTTATTTTACTTAGAGAAATACTCTATATGAGCCTTAATTACTTAAGGACTGTGGTAATCGTAGCTCATGCAGCTTAACTTGAAATGCCCCCATACCCCACTCAGACTGTGCCAAACCCCTTCCCTCACATTCAGTGGCAGGACTGAATGGACTCAGGGAGCTGGAAAACATCCTCATTATCCAGTATGGTTCTGCCTAAGAGCTTGGCTTCTAAACACCCCACATAACAATGAAAGAATGATCTTCTGGTGAAGATAGTGCCATCCATGCCACCTTACTGACAAAATAATTCCTTCTGCTCATTCTTGCTACACAGGAAAAAACTTTGAACACAGAACATTCCCTACTACATTTGGAGCAGAGAGGTTGCAACAGCCTGGCAACCACACTGGCCCAGCAGTCCTTCCCCTGTGATTCCTACCACAGTTTTACCTGCATCACCACCTTGTCTCAAAGTGAGGGGACCAGAATGACCAAACCCACACTGATCTTAATAGGCCTCAGGCTTTTCACAGAGTACCATGATGGTATTCCCTATAGGTATACCTTATTCTTCAAGCATTAAGGATGGGGATTTCCCATAAAACTAGCTAGAATAAGTAGAGAAAATGACAATGAATGCCTGAGTGTGCCATCCTTTTTTACAGACCTGTAGTGTTGTACCTGCCCAATAAGCCCAAGAGTGGTTCAACAAGATTGTACTATTTTAAGAAACAAAAGGAGATTTCTGTAGGTGTAGAAAACCTACTTGGCTCACTTCAGAGAATTAGATATTATTTAACTCACTGTCAATCCAAGCTGTATGGAGCAAATCCATTATCACCCACAAAAGAACTCAAAAAATGTTAAGTAAAATGTGTATATAGGATGAGACAGGGGAGGAAAGTGGAGGAAGATGTTCCTTCAGTCTAGGCTTAAATGGTAAGACTATTCAGACAGGATTTCTTCTTTCCAAATGTAAAGAGACCTGATGATCTGGGTGTGGGGACACTAGTAGGGCAGGTTAGTACCATCTGTGGCTCAGGTTGGGGTGCAGACACCTACGGTTACAGGCAGAGGAATCTCCAGCAGTGCAATAGTGATGTAGGCTGCCAGTGTGACCTCGTCATTCACTCCACCCTGCAGGGAAACACAAAAGTACTTGTTGATCCCACACAGTGCCACTGGCTTTTCTCTGTGCTACATATCTACATTCTGCAGGGACAAATTCTCCCTGGCCTCTTTTTCATGCTGAGTCCTTCAGAAGGATGCTGCTGACTTCTTCCTGCTTCTGTGGTAGCCCACATGTATAACTCCTCACTCCTTCCCACACCTCAACACTGCAAGTGCTCAAATAACTCTGTTGATTCCAGAGTGACTCATGGTGAAGTTCCAGCCTGACAAAACCCATGTGGAGCCAACCAGGAGACAGGTTACCTTCATAGCATTGTTCAGGAGTGTCCCAGAACTCTGGAAACAGCCGTTCTCCTTCTGTTTGTAGGACAGCCAGTGCAAAGCATCCTGGATGTGCTTCTCCTCTATGAAGATGTGATGCCGGGCCTGGGCAAAGGACTTGAGGACAAAGGCTGTGAGCCTGAAAGTGACAGAGGGAACCAAGACATCCTGAGCAGGCCCTGTATCCATCAGAGGTCATAGGGCCCATTTAACTTCATCTCCACCTCCATTCCAAAATCCACAATGGTCAAGTGCAAGAGAACACTGAGGAATGAAAGGGTATAAAAAGCAGAAATGAAAAGCCAGAGGTACTGAAGTCTTACCAGGTATTTCCAGCTTGCCCATAACGTGGCCCAAAGGTGCTATAAGAACCATCCCGGTGTTTGTACTTCAATTGCCTTTGATACCCTGAAATGAAGAGTGAAACTTTATTTCAGTTGCCACAGCGCTTTTCAAGGAGCCGTGCAAAGGAAATGCTGCAGACACGGGACACACTGTCCCCCTTGGCTATGGCACAGATGTGACCTATGCTGCTCAGTATTCCAAAGGAAGTTCAGGGAAAGCCCCAGCTTTGAATATCTCTATTCTTGTGGTCTTCCTCTCTCCAAAACCACCTGGAAACTGGCTATCTGTGGTCATTGCTGCTCTCTGCCCAAGACTTCACGGGGAGAGGTAAATGCATCTCAGACTTGAGAGAAATGGGAGAATGGTTCCCAGAGGACAACTGATTAAAAATGTGAGTCCTACACAGGATAGGAATGCAGAAAACAGGATCATTTTCTTTGGAGGAAAAGCAATTTCCCTACAAAAATAACTGAGTCACAGCAGCCCCTTGCTAGTCAGCAGATGCCCACCTGATGGTACTGATGTGTCTGTCATCACACCCAGGCTAATGTGGTAAAATTCTGCCCTGGTCAAAGATCAGCAATACTTTCTACAGCTCAATGCTAAGGAGGATTGTAGATCTACATAAGCAGCTGCCATGATTAATGATTATAGTCTGATTATGTATTTCATATACCCTTTTCTTATGGAGGGAAATCCTGAGTTATTGCCAGCCCTGGACTTTTTCTGTGTTCCTGTTTGGATGCTGTTGTCTCTCACCCTGTATCTGAGCACAGGATTCCCTCTTACAGATACTGTCTTGTATACCTCTAACCTGCCAGTACCCTGTTCCTTTCTGGAGACAGCCTCCAAAAGACAATCCAGGCCAGGGACCAACAGTGTCCTTATCCGGTAGCCAAGGGAAGGGATGAACAAAGGCAAAAGCTCACCGCTCACTAAGTATCCAATGGCCTTGGATTTGACCTCTTCACTCAGTTGCCCTGTCTTGTTCAGATAGTCCAGGACGTAGATGTTGGGTGCAAACAGGACCATGTTCTGCTCCCCACAGCCAAAGGGCATCTGGAGGAGCTGGTGCAGGTTCTGCATGGCAGTGCCCATAATGTCACCTGGGGAAGGGGACAATTCTCAGTGCAAATTGGCCATTAGGCTGAGCACAGCCTGAAGTGGCGGTGTTTCAAAATAGCATGTGACACTTCGAGGAGGTTTCACTTACCTAGTACTGAGATATATGCTCTGGCCGAACCGTCCACCACAGTCTCTGGGAGAGCCAAGGAGACTGTCTCCGACACTGACTCTTCTGGGATAAAAAGCAGATTAATTTGGTTACAATTCCAGATGTATCTACAATGCCCGGCTAGCAGCTATCCATGGGTGAGACACTATCCCCTGAGGAGGGGTTTCCTGACTTCAACAAATCCATTCATCTGTATTTTTGCTGATGAAGTTTCCCATTCTGCAAATTTTGTATTGGGCTGCAATACCCTCACACACAGATTGTCATGGACTTCTACATGGCACCATCAACCAGCCTTGACTGACAAATACACTTTTTCCAGCCTATTTTTCTGGCCTTTTCTCCTTTGGTGGGCAGACCTGTATTACTGCAGAGTCTGGTTTGTGATTTTACATCTGTTAAATGAAAGACATTAGAGATAACTGTATAAAATCCCAAATACTCTCTCCTTGTATTGACCTGGCCAGCCTCATTGCCTAAAAGACATGCTTCTGCCTCTCAAATTGTAGACAGTATCACATCCTTAGCTCTTCTTCTACAGGAAGAATTGTTTTCACTAACAGTTGGGCATAAGTCTACATTGTTCAATTTTATCAGATCCTTACACCTTTCTTCTCATAGTGGAGCACTCACAAACCTTTTATTCCACGTTTGTCTTTAGTTTCCTACCTCAGCAAAGAAAGTTTTGGAAAACAAATGGCTCTTACCAGATGCACAGAGCACAGAGTTGTACGTGGTTTCCACTTCAGTCCCTTCCGGCTTGGGGAAAAGGGCAAGGGGAAAAAAAAAGCAAAAAATGAGAAACAACAGCAACAAAGAAAAGGAAGAAATATCAAAAGGGAAAGTAAAAGGCATTCTTTGAAAATTGCCTAGAAATTTTTCTCCTCCATGTGCTAAACTGAGGATAATTGAGGACTGTAACACACTGGCTAATTACAAGTATGAAATGCAATATATTTTGTTTTCTTTCTTATTACTGAGAGAGGCCCTTCAGCTTCACAGGTTGTGATGGAGATAACATGCAAGGTGATGTTATCAACAGAGACACGGGACCCAGTCATCCGGGCTGCCACTCATTGTGGCCCAGTCTAGCAGAGCTCTCCAGGCTGTGGTGATGCCTGAGTGCCTGGCACACTGGGAGGATATGTATGCAAGAACTTTGACTGGTGGCAGCTAGAGCACTCCAATGCACCTACAAGCGACATGCTACAACAACCAAAGTTTAAATAGTCAGCTGGTTTATAAGTTCTAGTCTAGTCTTTGAAGTCAGAAAAGAATCTTTTTTTTCTATTGAGATGGGTGAAAATATTTTGCAGAAAACTCAGGAATCAAATGTTTACTGGAAAACTTTTTTAAATCAGAATTTATTTTAGTGAGATCCCTGCACCAATTTTTAAACCTCTAAATAGGAGAGTTCCCTTTGTTTCACTATGGGTTTCCAGCTATTGCCAGCTGGAATTTTTTCCTAGCATGTTATTGTCTTCACTTTCTCACAATCAGAATACATTGTCTCTCATTCTTCAGTACGAAAAGACAGAAAAGTATTTAAAAAGCAGGGAAAAAAAGAGAAAAAAGTAAAAGTTTTTTGGATAAACTGTGATGGAGCTAAATGCTTCTGTTTGAAAAGGCACCTTCTTGTTTGTTTCAGTGTGTCATTCTTATATGCAACTAAATGGAAATCCATTGTTTTTGTTTGATTTTTAACAGGAAATTAAAACACACAAACTTTAATTGTTGAAAGATTTTCCTTTCCAGATGAGAAATTTCTGGGTGAAAAAAAATCCCTTTTCCCAAAGAGCTCTAAGTGAGGCTTGGTTTCTCGAGGGGCAGGAAGATGTCCTGGGGCCTCTGGCACACTGACTCCTCTCTCTCTGGGATGCACTGCCTGCTGCAGGGAATATTGTCATCCACATGCTCAAGGCAGTGCAGCTTTGTCCCAAGCACGTTACACTGTATCCATCCCTCCAAATTAATTGTTCAGCCTTGGAGGCTAAGCTTCAATTCCGTCCTGTCAGGGTTTGCTGCAGATTAATTACCACAGTAACAGGATAGGATGAGCAATCTCTCAGACACTCTGACAGAAGTAACTCTAATACTTGTTCAGTAATTTACATTCCCCTGCCATCTGCAAGGAAAGACTTGACAGTGCTCTATCTTCCTGTATCTTCAAAGAACAGAACAGTCTTTTTCCTGAAGGGGTATATGAAATTAGGAAATTTTTCTGAAATGTTAAACAGTTGTTCATGTATTATACATCCAAATCCATTTGTAAATAATTTAAAAAAAAAAAAAAAAAAGGCCTAGCAGATAGGACTGTTGTTCCATCATTACATTCTGGTTAGCAAAACATTTCCTGAAGCTACATGAATCCTAGCTCTGCCTTACTGAAAACTGAAATGTCTGCAATATAAGGAGCACTTATTATTATATAGATTTCCCTATAAAACAAGGTGGTACTCTTTGCTTGCTAATAGCATCACTGGGAGTCTTATACTGTGGATTAATTTTATGTCTGGCAATTTATCATGTGAAAAGCTATGTTTTTATCATTGGAAAACACTGCTTAAGAAAATAAGAGTACAAAAGAATGTAAAAATGAAAGGTTAATTACACTGTTTTGAACATTCTTAGAAATGTAATAAAAACAATTCAAAACTTAGAAATGTAATAAAAACAATTCAAAATGGTAGCTTTGATCAAATATTTGTAGATGGTAGTGACTGCTCTGTATTCCAGAGTACAGGCCATGGGCTGGAGGAGAAGCATAAGCTTTCTGTCTAGTGTTTTATTCACAGCCTATCCCTGTGATTTATTACAGGCAAACCCAAGGATTTCTCGTTTATCTCTGATATTATGTGACTTGGAAAAGCCTGTCATTATTGCCTGCCTTATTATTCGTGTCCCTCTATGTAATGTAAGACTCTGCTTTGACTGTGAGATGACAACATTATGAGTTATGGGCTCTATTGGTCTGTGTTAGATTTATCAGTGCTTCTTTTGTAAAAGCTTGCAGAATAAGAGTCCCACAAGCCATTATTGCTGCTCTCACAGCTAAACCAGAAAACCTTTATCACACAGCTCTTGCTGTTATTATTGCTGCTTTCCTGTGCCACCAAAATGAGCAGCCACGTACCTCCACCAGCAGCTGTCNAATGTCTGAGTTCTTTCTGTGCATTAAGGGAATTTGTGATTTCTATTAAAATGTTGGGAAAGCCATGGCCTGTAACATGTTGTTGGTTTAGGACCTGGAAACACTACACCCAGTGTAGTGTCTCAACCTCAGGGCTGGACTTCTGGCATAGAGAAGATCCTTTCAAATAGGTTTGGAGTCAGCTAGCTCCTCACACCAAACATCTGATGCCATACACTGATGTCTGATCCCAGCATCTTCTTGTCATCTAGTCTCTTACCTAGAGATCTTGGTGTTACTGCCCAAGCAGCAGTTTTTCTTTCATTCATGCAGATGCAGTAGGATTCTTCCTGTTTCCCCACTGGTACAGCCAGGAAATCAGTAGATTCAGCCAGAGACACACTGACCTGCCAATTGTACAGAGAGGGGTCATGAGGTCTGGGCTTGCAGAGAAGCTGGAGTTATTGCAGACAATGCAGTACATGGAAATAGGTAGTGGAGCTGGTTATATCATGGGACTGAGGACATAATGGATACGGCAAAGCAAGAACTGCCTGATAAAGGAGGAAATGACTGAAATTTGTACAACTGTAGGAGATCAGGGAGGTAAGTGTAGAGAACAGGATCTTTGGAAAGGAAATTGATTCTGGGAAAATGAATAGCACAGACCAGTTGTGCCACGAATTAAAGATCTCCCTCATGATTAGTTAGGTGGAGAGATAAAACATCAGCAGTGGGAAAGCTAGTAAGGGAGCAAAGAAAAGTAGAATAAGGGAACAAGTAAAAGTGAAANCCTCCACCAGCAGCTGTCTGATGACTGTGTCCTTCCACCCTTTCTCAGGGCTCTCCACAATGTAGTTCCCACAGGGCTGCTGGTTCTGTAGGGCCTCAGTGGTCACTGAGAACTCCACCTGCCCTGGAGGAAACAGGGGTCAGTCAGCCCTGCCAAGCAGAGCCAGGGAAATACGGGTTTGTGTTTGTGCTGGGAACTCTAAGAGGAGAGCTACATCTGAGACAGGGTTTTATCTTGATCCAGATGCAACCTCTTTGTGATGGCCACCCAAGCAGGTGTTAGTCCGTCAGCATGAAGAGTAGTGATGGGGAAGGTCTCATAAATCAAATGGTCTATTTCTGAGAGGCTTCAGACAAAGCAAGCTTTGATTAAAAAATTTCAGACCCAAACACACTAAGACAAGACATTCTTAGCTCNACATCTGATGCCATACACTGATGTCTGATCCCAGCATCTTCTTGTCATCTAGTCTCTTACCTAGAGATCTTGGTGTTACTGCCCAAGCAGCAGTTTTTCTTTCATTCATGCAGATGCAGTAGGATTCTTCCTGTTTCCCCACTGGTACAGCCAGGAAATCAGTAGATTCAGCCAGAGACACACTGACCTGCCAATTGTACAGAGAGGGGTCATGAGGTCTGGGCTTGCAGAGAAGCTGGAGTTATTGCAGACAATGCAGTACATGGAAATAGGTAGTGGAGCTGGTTATATCATGGGACTGAGGACATAATGGATACGGCAAAGCAAGAACTGCCTGATAAAGGAGGAAATGACTGAAATTTGTACAACTGTAGGAGATCAGGGAGGTAAGTGTAGAGAACAGGATCTTTGGAAAGGAAATTGATTCTGGGAAAATGAATAGCACAGACCAGTTGTGCTATGAATTAAAGATATCCCTCATGATTAGTTAGGTGGAGAGATAAAACATCAGCAGTGGGAAAGCTAGTAAGGGAGCAAAGAAAAGTAGAATAAGGGAACAAGTAAAAGTGAAATAAAGAACCTGAAAACAGCAAACAAATAGGAAATACAGGGACATAAGCAAGAGTGCATTGGAATGACTGGATAAGCCGCTCCTTGTTTCAGCTTCATTTCTTTTAGAATAAAAAATCTGTGTTTATAAAAAACTAAGCAATGGTGATTGAGACTGTGTACTAATCCCTTCCCAAATTTTCTCTTGTCTTTTTTTGTTAGAAAAAATTACAAATTACAGGAAGTCTGCACATTCCAGCAAATTTTCTGTGAAGTTTTGTGAGATGAGACTAAAGGTAAACACAAACATCCACCCTGGTGAACCTGGAATTTCTATTCGGGTATGCAATGATTCTGTGATCTGTGAAGAACTCAAGTTCTTTATTTCTGTAGAACGATGACATAAATTTGTGATGACAAGGCTGGGGCGTCTCAGTAGCAGAGCTTCAGGCTCTGAATCAAATGCAGCTTTCAAAACTTTGGCAAGAAAACACATTCCCTCTTCACTGAATACCACAAGGATTCATACATATGTACACCGATATTAAATTACATTTGCACATCAATCATCTAGTTGGAACACCTTGTTAGAAAAGGCCCACTGTAGTCTCCCCATGGCTGTTAGGCTGAGCAAAGCTGTGACATCTCTTACCCTGATGCAGGCAGGCAGGTAGTTGAAAACGGTGGCTTTCAGTGTGAAGGACTCCCCCCGCACTACAGAGTAGGGCATGGTGAGCTCCACAAAGAAGGGCTGGAAGGCTCTGAGGGACACTGTTGGGGACAGCCCAAAGCCTGTGTCTGCTGAAGTGCAGAATGCATTGGCTTTCCACTCAGTGATGGTGTCAGGGATGGTCACTTCTAGGTCAGCTTTTCCCTCAGAGCTGGTGAGGGACAGAGAACAAGATTTCTGTTATATTCTGGTGTTCCTCTATTCTCCTCTCAGCCTACTGAGCAACATCTGCTGACAGCAAACCCCTGATCAGCTGGGATATAGACATTGGCTTTTGCATGTTCCTCTAAAGCATATACTTAATGTCCTTTAAAAATCCCTTTGTCTACTCGAAATACTCCTCTCGCTGAAATACTGATACATCCACTGAGGCTTTAACCTAGTCCAAGGTTTTGGCCTAGTAACCACACTCTACATTCCCTTAAACACTTACTTCACTGAAACTATGTCCCAGATCCATGTCTCAGGGAAATACTTGCGGATAGTCTCCATAGAATTGCCATCAACCGTATCTTCTACCATGTCATAAGCCAATTCTCCATGCAGATTCATTGTAGAAACTATCAAATGTATTCCAGGACAGGAAGAAAGGAAAAGATGTGTCAAACTCCGTTCTACACCAGAAATATACTTTCCCTCCAGGCAGTTGTTATTCTTAGGTCAAATTTTAAAATTGAAAGGACAGATTTAACATCTTGGCCACTGGAAACATTAATTTCTCTGTTGCCATCTCAGTATTTAATTTTTCTTAATGTTGCTGCTCTTCTTACAGAGATTGGATGGAGTTGAGTATTCTTCCCCCACTGTCAGCAAACCCATCAGTGCCAAAAAACCACGCATGATGATGTTATTGAAGATATATTTCTACAGCAATACAGAATCAAATGTGAAACTTACTGTCCCCAGATATTACCATGCACACAGTTTTATAATCTGGTTGAATAATTGATTGCATTTAAACATGACCAGAAACAGANAAGTAATCTGGTTGAATAATTGATTGCATTTAAACATGACGAGAAACAGAAGCCACACTTAGCCCTCCCTCTAGGAATTTTTTAAAAATGAACATGGGTCTTTACATCTCTGGCCATTAGCAAATATACAGGAAGATACTTTTTCACAGTTGCATACTGTTGTGCCTTATGAAAGGCTTTTCTATCAGCCTTAGAAAACTTTACATCTTCTCAAAGCAGGCTGTCTTGAGCCATACTTTGATGACAAATCCTCCATTTCAAAACCAAAGGTCTGATCTCTTATGAGTAGGAGGCTAGAAGCTGTCACTGGACCAAAAGCTACAATTGTTTAATTGGAGCTGGGGCACTGCATCATAAAAGTCAGTAACTGGAAGTGATATAGGTGAGTCTTTTATATAGTCTTTCTAATCTTAGATGTGTTTAAGGAAACAAGCAAACAAAAGCATTATCATTCTCCTATCTTCACAATCACTGAACTTGCAGAGAAGTGACATGTCCCTAGCCTCTTCTAGTCATGTAACTGGGAAAACTGGAACANTCGAACAGTACCATATTTCTCAGCCCCCAGTGGTAAAATATTGACCCATGGGATTGTAGCACTTTCTCATTTGTCTTGGCCCGCTTTTGTTCCTCTAGCTATTGCTAGAATGTGGCTGCCTAGAAGCAAATGCCCCTTTCTTAGGTAGGGGCATAGCTGGACTCAGATCTGATGGGAACAAAAAACCCACTGCTTTGTGCTGAAAGACTCTTTTAGTGCCTACAAGCCCTCCCCTGATGTAGGGGCTGGCGTGGGAATCACTGAGCACAGAGTTCTAGCTGGGAACATCTTCCTGGGAAGATGCAGGCAGAGGTAGATCAGTTGCATATTTCAAGACTAGGTCCAGAAGGAAGGATCCTGAATTAGGTCAGCATATCTGAACACAATCAGATCTGCCTGTGTAATTAGTATTCAAAGAGAGAAGGAAAGAAGCAGGGTGGAAAATTTCAGGAGGTTGTGTGAGAGATAAAACCAAGAAGGTACTAGAACCACTGTAACTCCTTTCCATCATGTGTTCTGGGTAATGCTCGCAGAGTTCAGGCTTATGGATCTTGCTGCTAGTGAAGACTTTTAAGCCCAATTCCTAGTAAACAAAGAGAAAGAAGAACAAAAAATATGCAAAAAAAAGGTTTGAAAATAAACTTTATTTAGTATGTCAAGATTGGATGTACCTAAGTCTGGTATTGATCACAGTAACAAAGAATTGTATGTACATTCCACATAGGTTTGACACAGATGTGGAGTCCCTGTCATGTTATTCTCATACTAAATTCTGCATAAATTCATGCCTAAATTCTGGCATGATCAGATGGAAAGGTAAGGCCACAGACCTACCTTGGGGACAGCTGCCTGGGTCAAAATGGCATGTGTGAAATACAGTGGAGTGAGGGTACCCAAAAAACTTTCTGCAGGACACTTTGGATGGGTATGTATGGATTGGTGGGCTATCAAATTAACTGATACTTTAATAAATACTTACTTAAACCGGAGAAAGAAGGCATGAGTGAATGAGGAGTTTCTATTATTATGGCACTAAAGGTAATTTCTCAGGACCGTTTCCTTACCCAAGGCCATTTGCAGGTGTCTCTACTATGAGGAGACCTTTCAAAGTTTTAATGGTTTAGAGAAGCACTCAGTTACTATTTATGGGCTAAATAGATGTGGGAACTGGGCCTGGTTATTTTCTTGCATACAAGCATGAGCAAGTTTACAGCAAATGAGCTTATTTTTTTATAAAAAGCCCTGCAGGGCAGGTGAGAAGAAGAGAGGAGACTGAATTCAAAAAGGGAACAAAAGAGAAAAATGAAAGGCTTGTGCTTACTTTGAGAATGTCATATGCATCCCCTTCACCATCAGAAGAGATGGGTATGTAGAGAAATCCATTTAATGACAGATTGTCAAGTGATACACATGGATTTACATTATCTTCTTCCAAGTAGTAGTCCCTGAAGCTATAACCCTGGCTTTCCTTCAGTGGGAGAAGATGATACACCTGGGGAAGTGCAAATAACAGGGAACAATGAAGCAGGTCAACACTTACAGGGACAGACACAACCTAATGCTCCATTGGTAAATGCCAGCTTCTGAAAAGCAAGTGTAAAGAAGGCAACTGTAAAAACACATAGCCCCATGTCTATAGTGTTGTTAGTGAGTACTTGCTTGATTTTTGTACTTGCTCATCACCAAAAGTAGCCAAGACTTACAGAGCTGGGAGAAAGCTCATTTTCAGGCTTCATAAGGAGAACACTCTTGTCCACTGCGCGGAGTGCACACAGGGATCTTGGAGAGGTGTGGAGTTGCAGGTGTGTGTCAGAAGCAGGAAGACCTTCCTTGGGTGCAAAACTCAATCTCACCTGCAAATCCAGAAAGAAGTTCAAGCAACCACTTTTCCAGACACCGTTACGTTATTATTCTGACACTTATAGCAGTGTGAACTGAGGTCTGCTGGTGTCTAATGCATATCCATCTTTGATCAATGTAATTAATAAGGTTGAGTGATTCTCTTTTTGCTTCTGTCTTGCACCACTTTTTATTTTCATAGCTCTG
>VZTT01061983.1:19798-36635 GCA_013400855.1 Buphagus erythrorhynchus
AGCAGGAACTGGATAATAGCCCTGGGTTATACAGTTTATACATAAATTTGCCTCTAAGACTGGAGGCAAGGCTCAACGTTTCAACCCCAGGGCACATTTCCTTTAAAGACTGTAAGAGAAATAGCAATAGGAGAGATTCACAGGAAAAAGACTAAAGAACAAAGGAAAGAAAAATCAGTTTAGTAGGAGGCTAACAAAGAGACACAACATCTTTGATTTTGTGGGGCATTCAGAATGGTCTTTGTGGGAGGAGGAACAGGCCATCCATCACCATGGCAAGTTGAAGCCTATAACCTGGTTTGTGGACAAATTATTCACTATGTCTGACTTGAAGCCAAATAAGCCATCTCCCATGGACTTCAATGGCAATCTATGGTCTGCATATTCCAGAAACAGCAGGTCCTGATCAATATTTGGTCTTCATGTAGAGTCAGTGGAGAGCCTGAGAGTGTGAAGCACTGGCCAATCAGCCTTCTCAAATGCGCACTACAGTCAGAATACACATCTACGATCACCCCAGAAGTTTTGTGAGAGAACTGGGGGATAAAAGGCTCACTGCAGCACCATATTCCTCCTTACTCAGTCTCTCCTAGCAGTCTGTTTGTAACATTAATGGATTGTTCTTTAATCACAGATTTTCTACCAAACACGTTTTCTAAGCTTTCACAGAAGCAAGGAAGAGCAGAAATAGAGAGGACTATGGATGGAGAAGGAGACTTTATGCAGACGATGAGAGAAGCAAAATAGAGTCACCAAAATATTGTCATCTCTTCATATCTAGTGCTACTTGCAACAAGCTGCTGGACTGGAATCAACTGAGACAAAGTCATCTGAAATTGGTGCCACAAGCCATGCACAGGAATTCTGGCATGTCCTGTGCTCCTAAGCGCACTATGAGCAAATACAAGCTCAGGCAGGTTGCAAAGATAAAGTCAGCAACCACTTCTGATACTTAGCACTTTCTGGTTCAGCTCCTATGAACCCCATTGGCTGTTATATTCAGTCCCTCCCTTCTCCATGTTGTTCCCAGGAAATTCCAAATTAAGCGGTCACAGTCACAGGCATTACTGTCAAATTCCTCTCCTTACCAAATTCCTCCACNAGGGACAGAAGGGTCAGGGATCAAGGACAGAGAGGTCAGGGATGGAAGGATGGCAGGTCAGGAATGGAAGGATGGCGGATCAGGGATCAAGGATAGAGCTGTGTAAAGCCTGTTTCTAGTTCCACTCCCTGCCACTGGTACACACGGTTCCTCTGGGGATCCTGCAGGGGAGGGTCACGGTGTCACAAGACAGTACAGGAGAGTGCCAGGGACAGAGCAGTGCAGAGCCCACTGTATGCACATTCCAGCTGGGAAATATCTATCTGTAATTATTCAACAACCTGTGAGGTTCTGAAAGTACTTACCTGTCAATTCTGCATAACTTGCAGGAAAGCTTTTAAACGCTTTTCACGCCCAGGGGTGTTGTTCCCCCCTCAGCTCTACCTGCAAAGAATGGGACCAGGAAGCTAGGCAAGACAGACTAGCAATGTAACAGAAGGGAACAGAATTGATATCAGAAGTAAGTGGAGCACATGGAGAAAAGAGGGAAGTTTCAGCATCCTTGACTAGTCATACAGCATGCAAAAGTTTTGTTTTTCCCCTGCCTGGAATGAAGACTGCTGAAGTACCAGTACACAATCTGCTGAGGAATCAGACAGCTGACTTATCTATGGGACTGAGAAATGTGCATGTGTAATAGTGCTAAGCTAGTGGTGGAGTGGGGGAACGTGACAGGAGCAGAGAGTATACTTCCACATATAGGCATCCAGCTGAGAGCCCTCCCTTGTGTCTCCATGCTCCTAATGCTGAAGTCTCACCCCTACTACATTTGTGTATTGCTCATTATTAACTGACTATCAATAATTAATCCTCTCAGCCCCAAATTTCTTGTAGAAGTCACTGAAAGAGCACAGTGGTTCTGCGCAGTTTAGTGCATCCTTTTCAGGCACCTCAGCAGGATGGTTAATGTTTATAGCCTTTCATTTTCTGCCTGCTCTTTACATTGTACCTTGGCTGTCGCCAAAAGTTTATTTACTCTAGATAGGTGTGTGACTCAAAGTATGTGACTATGTGCATTAACTTCACTGAGATATTATCTCAGGGCTTAGGGAAAATGGAGATGTGAATGACATCTCCCAGCTGGAGGTCATCAGTCAGGGGGCAGAAGAGGGGGGCGTGTTCCCAAGAAGCCACCTGGGAAGGTGGCACAGTCAGAAAAATGCATCCCATGGCTCTGACCACATCTTCTTCATCATCATGTTCCAGCCCTGATGAAAAGCTCACCACTCATTGTGAGGGACACCACTGGGCTTCCTCGGAGGAGGAATTCAAGAAAATATTTACATAAATGTTTGCATTTCAGGCTAGGCTTGTGAACTTGTTGCCATTCCTGTGATATATCTACAGGGAAAGCCTGAAAGCCAGTTTGTTTTCTTCCTCAGAAAGGTATTCTATTTTTTCAAAATTATACAAAGGTTATGAAATTATTCAGCTTGTTAAGCAAAGACATATTTCTGGAGGCAGTGGAGAGGATGTATTTGTTCTTGCTCCTTCCATGAAATTCCTGTACTAAGTATCATCTCATTGAAAGGGAAGGGCCCCCATGGGACAGTCCTAGCCAAAGGTAGTTCTGAGCTGCTCCCCTTGGCTTGCTAATCCACACCTCCCACTGTCTTACTCTTCTGTCTCCAATATTCACAGATCGTCAGTGGCCCACCAGCTCTGCAGCTCTTTTTGGAAGTTTGTTGATGGGAAGAGAGAACTCTGAAAAGAGGATACAAAAAAGGGGCACAGCCTGGTTTTGGCCTACCTTATGTCTCCTCTGTTGTGAATACTCTCCAGCTCTAGACAGAGATGGTGCAGAATGGATACAGCAACCCCACGCAGCAAGGAACAGTAAAAGGACTGACTACACAGGACTCATTAATCACATAAACCAAAATAAAATTTGTGCACACTAATTTCAGAGTCTGTCCATGAACCCTCATCATTAGTTTTTCAAAAGAAGATATCCCAAATAATAATTGTAAATTTTGGGTTCTCATCTGAAAAAGTGAGTGCTTGAATCATTTAAACATCCTTCCTATTAACTTTTGCCCGCCATTGAAGTTCACCATTAAAAAAAAAACAACAGACAAAAAGAACATGCTTGGGAAGACAGGAGATATCTACTTACCTAATTTTGTTTCTTTGGTTTTGATAGCTTATTTAATACTGGTCTCTAATTTCAACCACCCTTGGCAGACAGAAACTCTCTGTTCTGACTGGGAAGAGGAGTAAGCCATTTTGATGACCTCTAGCAAAGTGTAGTTCTGTTCACAGCATGGTTTGCAATGATTAATTAGTTTTCTCCTACAGCTCATTCTGTGACCAAAGAACCATTGTTGGAACTTATTTTGATGCCCAACTACTCAACCTTCCTTTAACCAAAGGGAAAAGGTCACACACCTGTGATTTTCCCCTTGACCCTCAGCCTGAAAACACTGCTAGGGATCGGTACCTCTGTGCTTGCACATTCTTCTGCAAATAATAATGTGATTTTCCACTCACCTGAACGTAGACAAAGGGAAACTGTGGGGAAAGAGCAAAAGAAAATCAATGTTAGAAACATTAATCACACTGAAGTAATTTCCAGATTTGGACTGAAGGGCAGAAGAACAAACTTCTTAGAAGTCATTTGAGTTGTTCCCTTTCTGTACTTGCTCTATTTCCTTGGTTCTTGATGGCTAAGGGAATCTTTTCTACAATATTTTAGGGCCCTGACTTTTTGTCTTACCACAGTATGAAGATGTGATGAAGCATGGGTTTTCAAAGAACTTGTCTCCATGAGGAACTGATTGTCAAATAAAATAAAAGGTGAGCTTGCACCCCTGACCAGTTCCATAAAACCAAGTTCTTATCATGCTGCTAAGTGTGGGATTGCACCCACTGCCAGAAACAACTGCACACCTGTCACTACCAGTGGAAACTTGTCCCACACATTTTTTTCAGTAATGAAATTCCTGCCCACGTGCTTAGCCACATACATTGATTTACAAATCTGGCTTTAAACATCTATATGCTTCTGAAAAGGGGGAATTTTTTTCAGCCAATAGAGACAGGTGGAGTGTGTCCTAGGATAGAATATTGTGTGAGAGAGTATCATATGCTTTAAAGGCTGTCCTCAGTGGTTCTGGATGATGACAACAATGGTGTCAATTAAGAATTAAGTCTCTTGGCTAACAACAAGGAATTAAGGCTCTACCTTCTCATTCAGCGGGTAGAAGTCTTTATCCAGAGAGATGATCCGAAACTGAACTGAAGAGTGTAACAGAAAAAAAGGAAATTCCACTGTTAAATTTGTAGCCACCGCCAGGAAATGTCAATGTTTCAATAATTTATAACTCAGATTCATTCCACAGATCAACAGGCTCTGAATTGAGATCTCTAAGTAATAGAAACAATTACTTCAGGCACTTTCTCTCGCAGATAGGGAGGGGCAGATAAATTTAGAAGGATAATCAGGTCTGGGCTGAATTTAATTATCTCTTGGGAGTGCCTGTCCTGCTTTGTTGATTCTGGTGCAGCCAAGGGAGAGTCTGCTTTGCAGTCATCCCAGTTTTGTGCCTCTACTTGAGTAGAATGTATTGGAGCCGGTACCTACATCTGGCTGAGATGCTGTGCCTGGGGAATGAAGACTAGGAATGATGAAAGTGCCGTGAACTAGACCTCAGCTGACAGAAGTAAGATTTACTGAGTACCTTAGATCCCCCCATGAAGAAACCTGAAAACTTTAATGCAAGTATGGCACATCTGGAGAATGGAGCCCTTAAGATTTTATGCTGTCAGAGTCAACACCAGCCCAATTCCTGGTACCTGTCTGTCCAGGCTTGTAGATGGGTTTGTCTGTCTGGACGAAGACCAAGCTTTCAGAATTCTTGACCAGCACTGACTTGCGGCTCTTGAACTGCAATGTGTCCCCTGTCACCGTCACAGTGAGAAATGCCACTGATGTGCTATTGGATTTTGGAAGCTAAGGAGAATGAAGAGGATAACTGCTTTACTGATTCACCCCATTGCACTGATTGTTGAAGGAAGAAGTGCTAGCTGGGTCAGAAAGTTCCCTAAAGGGACAAAAAAGACTCAGTGCAGGGAGCAAGAAAAAAACATGATTGCCTTCTGTCATTTATATGAATTTATATTTTCTTAGAGAAATATTGGACCCAATCTTATTCCATCACATAATTTATCAAAAATAAAATTAACCCAGATTCATTAATTAGGGTATGGAACCTGTTGCTTACATTACTCACCAGCCAGCCTTCTGCGGTAAAAAAATTGTGAATAAGGTCCAGAAGACTCCATATGACTTCATGGACCTCACTGTCTTTAACAATCCCCCACCTTCTACAGTTTTCACTCCATGCTGATATTTTTCATCTCAGGCTTACACATATCAAACAAACATGGGGCACATTCTGTCAGTCAGAGTTCCGGAAGATATCTCTAAGACTTGTATGCAGAGAAATATCATGTGGAACACAGAATTTGATAATGGGGGAAAGTTAGTCCTCGTAAGATTACCACAGTCAGTTATCCACATTGAGTTAATTCTTTTGTTTGACTTAGCTTAGGGGTCTCTAATTGCAGTGTGTGTTATTTCTCATTTCTGGACTGTTTGGATCTACTGTGCCACATCAATAAACACAAGAGATCATCCCATGAGGATGAGATACTCACAGAGAAAGGGATGCAGGTGAACACGTCTTTCTCTGACACCACATCTTCAATCAAGCTCCTGTTCTCCCCAAGGTACTCGAGTGTGGCACTCAGCGTCACAGACTCGTTCAGGTGGGTCAGCTGAACGCAGACTTTCTCTTGAGAATCCGTGTGTATCAGAAAGGGCACCAGCACCATGTACTGCCTGTGAAGAGAGGGAAACCAGAAAGATCAGAAATGTGAAACAGTTTTAAGGCAACAGTATTAAGTGAAGGAAATTAACAAATCAGCATGCCGAAGCCATTGCCATCCCTGCAAATTGCAGTGCATATAACATGAGCATTCATTTTATTTTGGGTTTATACATATTAAACGGTCTAACTAATTAGCCTAAAAGCAAGAAAATGCTTGCAGTTGAAGGAACAATTTCTATGCTAATAGAGAGTGCTTTACAAAGGATGTTTTGTTTGGCTTCACAGCAGGGAGTAAGGACAGTTTGAAAGGTTTCAGGCTGTTAATTGAATTTTGTATATCCCACAATCTCCTTTTAACACTCAAAGGCATTAGCTAAAAACAGTTGAAAAAAACCCACCCACTTGTCTGGCTGCTCCAGCCTTTGCCTATCCAGGTTTCCAAATCCTTTGCATGCTGAGAAAAGATGTGAGTGCTTGCAGTTTGGACCTTATTAAGACAAGCACACAAAGGATTTCAGAGTGTAGTGTTTTATTGCAACTCAAGTGTACTTGCATCTTCAAAGAGCTTTTGACAAAGGTCCCTCACAAAGGACCCTTAAACTAAGCTGCCATTCAATAAAAGGGATCATTTTACTAATAAATCAGATTATTAATTCTGTCCTGGATTAATTGGTTGAAAGAAGGACAGAAGGGGTAGGAACCAGTGAAAACTTCCAGAATTTGTGTTGAGACCTCTTCTCTTCAGTATATACGTAAATGATCTCAGAAGTACAATTTTTTCATAATTGTGCAGGATAAGAAAATTCTAAAAATTAACTTTCATATTTGTGGAAAGGATTTTTTGTATGATAGAACTGAGTAGCAAAAATAGAAAATGAATTGTTCATAAAGGGAAAATAATAAGCGAGCTCCTACCACTCAGACTTGAGCACTGTTAGTCAGTCTTGGAAAATTCTCAATCAGTAATAAGTAACCAACAGACTGTTGGGAAGTGTTCAGAAAGGAGTAGAGGACAAATACAGATGCATCCATCCAGAGCTACATTTTTGCCTCGGCTCTGAGCTTTCTGGGGAGTCCTAAAGCTATTGAGAAGGCAGTGGGATCCAGGCAGTACCTGCATTTCCTTCACCATGAGGCAGCACTGTGATGAAATGTGGTGAGGAGCCTGCTGGCAACTCTGCTCAGCCAGTGCTGCTGCAGAAGCTGTGAAAGGAGGGAACTCCAGCCTCCCAGAGAGTGAGTTACAACTTGTGACTCTCTACTTTCTCCAGCATTTTCTTTCTTCCACAACCTTCTTACCACGGCTTCAGCCTATGCTGCTTCCCCTAATGCCATTCCCCCTGCCCCTGTCAGTGGCACTGGCAATGTGACAATAACATCCAGTCTACAGAAAGGACAGCATGACCTAGTTCGTGGGGAATTTGGCCTCATTTCTCTTCCTGTTCACTGTTCTGCTGAAATTTTGGCCAACTTGCAGAACTTTCCCTTAGGCTGGCTTCCCTGCCTTTGAAACAAAGATGTAAACCATGCTGTTTATAGACCTCTCTTTAGGTGTTTTGGGATGGGTTGTTGAGAAGAGACAGATGAATTAAATTACCATGAGCGTTTTAAGTAACTTTGGTCACAAAATCCATGTATAGACATTCCAGGACAAAAAGCATCTGAGCTGACAAAAGAGACCTCAGCATGCAACAAGCTGTTCTGACAAGAGTGGCAGTGTCTCTGACAGATGCATGCATCAAGGAGGAATAGGAGACCCTAGAGATGGTGGCTGATGGTAAAATGGTGAGTTTGTCTATACAGAGATGGTAAAACTGTAACTTAAGGTGGAATAATGTCTGTCTGCATATTGACTCTCAGCTACTTACTAGAACAAGCACCCAGCCAAAGAAGGCAGTGAATTTCATCAGCCCAAATCCATACCTGCCAATTCAAGTGTCATTACCACCTCACACTTATGACCAAATGCAGAGTACTCCCAAGCATGTCCACTTCACTGTAAAACAGTTTACATGCACAATCAGAGTAGGAGAACAATACCTTTGGCTGCATTCTTCCATAATCATAGAAATTTTGGTTACAAAGGACCTCTGGACTTCTCAAGCCCACCTTCCCTCCTGGGGAACAGGACTTTTGCAAAGGACACTGTAGATGGAGTTTCTACCATCTATCTGGGTCACCTGTTCTGGTGCTGCATTAGTTTGATGAATATGTTTTCTTCTAATATGTAATCTGAGCCTTAATTGTACCTCCTGTCCAGCTGGCCACCTCTGAAACAGAAATAGCAGCAGCTATTTCTGCCCAAAGGAGTGATACTTGCATAGGGCACAGTAAGCAAGCCTTGGTTGGAAGTTTAATTTTTGTCTTTAATTCAAGGGTTGCTTCCTTTCTGTGTTGTATACAGCATCTCATCTATCCTGCACCCACAACAAAACCGCTACCCTTACGCTACCTAGCAGTTCACTCCTCAGAACTGCCTCCCTATTGGGCTTCTGTCTTCCTTCTGTGGATCCCAACAACACCCCTCTCTCTTCCACCTCTCAACCTTTCTTTGTTCTTCCCTTCCAGAATGGGGCTCAGGTAAGGGACAAAAAGTAGCCTACAAGAAAGATGGAGAGAGACTGTTGCCAAGGGATAGGACAAGAGGGAATGGATTCAAACTAAAAGAGAATAGGGTTGGATTAGATATTAGGGAGAAAATTTCTTCACTGTGAGGGTGGTGAGGCACTGGCACAGCTTGCCCAGACAAGCTGTGGCTACCCCATTCTGAAGTGTTTAAAGCCAGGTTGAATAGGGCTTTGAGCAACCTGGTCTAGAGAAAGGTGTCCCTGCCCATGGCAGGGGGTTGGAACTGAGTGATCATTAAGGTTCCTTCCAGCCCAGGCCATTCTATGTTGCCCATAGCTCTGCATAGTATGGCTTCATTCCCTTTCCCCCTGATGTTGGGCAAGATGAATTAAGATTACTTAACCTTCATTACTTAGTAACATCAGATTACTGTAGGGGAACCAGAGAGCTCTGCCTGACCCCAAAGCAGACTTAGTCGACTGATCTACCACAGAAGCACCCAAATAGGGCAGAGATTGATGGTACAACAAGGTCCCACCCAGCCTAGAGGCTTCAGAGCAGCACTGTCTGGTGGGCAAGGCTGGGTGGGCAAGGCTGGGGTGGGCATGCTGGACTCGTGCCATGCCAGGCTGGCCCTCTCCCGGGGCCACGGGCAGAGCTCAGGCTGCAGCCATGCTGCTGGGCTGCACAGCCCTGTCCTGGAGGTCCAGGGAGGGCGCTGGCACCAGCCCAATCTCCATGCCGGAGGAAGAGAATCTAGGTCACAGATCCTCTCTGAGAACAAGTACATCTGATGCTGCCAAGAGAAACAAACTGGCAGGAGAAAGGGGAGCAAACTGCCTTGAAAGCAACAGGAGGAAAGGGAGAAGTAACTCAGTGATTGAAACAAGGATACTCTGGGAAAGGTAAGCACCTGGACTCCGGCATCATGCCTACAACATCCCAGGCCCTGAGAGGCTTCTAGGCAGAAACATACTTAGGCAAAGGGGCTGTGAGGATCCAGGCTGGGACTATCAGGCAGCTGCAGGGCAGGACTGCGGGCACTGTGGGCAGAGACTGGGGGTAGGGTGGAAGGAAGGAGGCCACTGTCAGAGGTAGTGCTGGGGAGGGGTCCCAGGGCTGGACAGCCAGGGATAACAGGATAGGAGTGGGGAGCACTGTCAGAGCTCTGCAGGAAACTCAGGGCTCAGTTATTAATGGGAAAAAAACTGAAGGAAGAAGGGAGCACTTAGACCTCCCTCCCCCCTCCCATGTGTAGCTTACGGTTCTGTGTTGAGAGAAGTATTTCCAGGAAGGAAGAAGAGAAGAAGAAGGAAGATGTTTGGTTTGCTGGGCAGCTTGTCCTTCCCCATGGTGCAGAGCAGGTCGTGGAGAGCCAAGCAGTGCTGCTGTTTTCCTGCACCTTGTAATTCTCCTGCACTCTTGTGCTCTCTCAGCCTCTTTATAGCTGCTCTCTGCAAACAGCCCAGGGGCTGGAGGAGATAAGGGCTGGGGGCCAGGGCCCATCCGGAAACAGGGAGAGGCAGCAAGGAGGAGCTGGAACAGAAGGACAGCATTTGGCCAGAGACTCTGCAAGTGGGGGAAGGGTATTTATTTGGATAATGCTTATATTAGAAATCTTTGAATGATTCATACCCTCTTTTCCTTAACGACTCAGAAATCTGCAGTGTTGGGGATATGAGCTGTGTTCAGCACATGGTAATATTCCCTGTGGGCAGCATCCAATCACAGCAATCTGATTTAAATTTCCACATTATTTCCTTTGCAGTTCCTCTTCTTCAGAACTTTAAAATATATTGTTTTGAGTTGGAATGACTGTCACAAAAGATGAAATTAATAAGTTAATACAGACCATCATAAATATTGATAAATTCCAGTCTCAGAATGCCTCATTCTGCAAAGTTTCTTCGGAGCCATACAGTCCTCACTGCTTTGCCTGGCAAAGATGACACAGAAATTTGATGTGTCCTACACCTCCAAGTTTATGACCACTATAGAAAACACATTTTCCCTTGAAAATAAAGAAAGATACTGAGCTGTGTAAATTTAATCACCTTAACCCAATTCTGGTATAGTTTCCTCTGATTTCTTTTCAGTTTCTATTTTTTAGCTCTGTAGGTGCCTGCCAATTGTCCAAAAACAGAGTGGCTGCAATTGCAGGAAGAAAAGGTATCTGTGGTTGTGTGCAAATACTCTTTGTACTATGACAACGGGAGTATATGTGGGAATCCTTGTCTGTTCCAGAAGTCTGAGCAATTTTGGAACCTCTGCCACCAAAGGTAAATAATCTCAAGAAAGACACTTGTTTCTCTAATATGATCCTCTTCAGTCTCCTTAAGGGCTGTAGCACAATGCTCAACCCTCAAGGCCAAAGCCAAGCAATAAGGTGAACTTTAACCTTTGGCTTTGAAGAACAGGCATGTTTGTAAAGAAAAAGCCATGGAAACATTTCTTGAAGACACTGATCTCATGCCTAAGGTAGTCCATGCACTTTCACCTAAGAACTCCTGTTGGAAACCAGCAGCTCTAGCAAAGGAATGTCTCTCCTTAGTGCCCACATCAGCTTTGTGTGGTGATAGGTGAAAAAAAAACCACTGGAAAACCTAAGACTTATATTAACAGCTCCAGTTAACAAATTGTATTAGCTGTTCAGCTAAAGGCAGAAAAAAATATTACAGAAGAAAAAACAATTGGTATTGTTATTTTAAAAGAAATCCAAATTATGATATTAGTTTTCCCAGCCTGAGAATCTAAAGCAAACAAACCCAAAGCAATTTATTTCTTATGACAAAAAAAGTATGATGGGAAAAAGTACTCAGATAAATCAACAGGAATAACAGCAACACCCAAGATATAAAGATATAAAAAGGGGTTTGTCATTGTATAGGAAACAAAATACTTCACAGACCACAGTGAAGGGAAGGTCATTTATCAGAAAGCTTTAGACAATATGAACATTTTAAAAGTTGCAACAAGCAGGAACAGGAAGATACACAATGAAATGAAATACCATAAAACGGCTTCATCAGCTAAACTCTTCAAAGGAAACTGAAAATGTCAGAATGAATAAAGATTATCCACTTTAGTTGCTTGTTGAATAATTTGATCTGAGAGAAGGGCCTGATGGCAGATTGTTGGGGGTTGAACTTTCAAACCAAGACACAGATGAACTGCCTTTCCCAGACGTGGACAGCTGGGCTGTCAAATACAACTCATATTTCTCTGCTGTCATATGAACAAATGAGTAAATTCAGGCATGGCAAAACCATCAATGAAATATTTTCATTTTAATGCACTTTGCAGATTAAATTGCAAACCAGATTGGTACCTGAATTTTATAAATGGACCTGTGACCATATTTTGTGTGCTGTGAGGTGGCCATCTGTAGGGTAAGCCATGTGCAAGGTACAGAAAGGTTTTCTGTCTTTCTCAGCTATATTATAACAAACATCCACAGTATGTATAAACTTGGTCTTGCCTTAGAAGAAATTTATACAGTATGTTGCAAAAAAGGCTATAAACAAGGCATGAGAAATCTACAGTGTATCTGTTTGATACTTACAGTACATAGCACACACAGTGTAGGATAAATTGTTGAAATCCCATTATAAAATCCCTCTAAGGTAACTAGTGAATGATATCTAATAATTTTAAAATGTATAGACAGGATACTGCTTGCATGTTAGCAGATGTTTTTTGGATATTACAGAGAATTGAAGATAATCCCTGATGTACTAATAAATGACAAGCTATTTTAATTTATACTTTTGTACTACTCAGAATTTTGCCAAGGAGGGGGATAGAAAAAGTCAAAACTTTTACAAATGTGTCTCAGAACAGCACTCAGGACAATCAATTATGCTCTTTTTGAGTCATATGACTCTTCAGATAAAAAATTACTATATAACAAGACGTATTAAATGCATATAGACTTTCTGTTTAGCTTTGGCTGTTAAGTTATTGACTGGGCTACCTCTCTCCTCAGGTACAGGCATCTTATGAAGGTTCTTCTTCTGGCCCTGAGGTTATGTTCAAGTCAGGTTGAACAGTGTTGCAGCCAGGCTTTCCTCAGAGGTGCATAGTGGCAGGAGCAAAGGCAATGGGCCAAGCTTCATACAGAGAAACGATGAGCACATAGAAGGAAAAAAATGTTTCTCCCAAGGGCTATGTAACAACAGAACAGGCACCCACAGATGCCTTGAGACATCCATCCCCAGAGACCATCCGCACTTCATAGCACAGGGCCAGGAGCACAAGTGCCAGTGTGGAAAAAACCCATACTCACAGCGTGTAGGCATTTCAGATATTTCTCCCATTTAGATTTAAAGTTCACTTAGCTATAAAGCAGTAAAACTCCAGATCACTGCCTCCCTCTGGAGGGCTGCTCGAGGAAGGCAGCAGAAGGCTGTGCCAAAGCCACCTCCCTGTGGCACAGCCCATGCTGTCCCCACCTGGTGTGACACCCACCTGCTGCAGAGGTGTCTCAGCAGAGGCTCTCACTCCTCAGCCCTGTCTTTCAGAGCTTTCTGTCTGAGCCCAGGTGGCCAAGGGGAAGGGCTTTGTGCTTAGCTCGTTTCCTGACTGGCTGGGTAACATAATGCAAGGCCATCGGGCTCTCTCTGTGCTACAGCTAAGCCTGATGTTTGGTACCCATGACATGAACCTTTTCACAGTGCAGAGAAGAGCTGGGGCTCTTCTTCTTCTCTTCTTCTTCTCTTCTTCTTCTTCTTCTTCACCAGCTCTCAGCTGGTGTCCAGGTTTGTCCAGGTTTGTCCAGGTTTTTGAGATAGAGGATGCTACAAGAAAGCCAAACAAGAAAGTCCTGGTGGAGTACAAGGCAAGGAAATCAGATATTGTCACACTTAATCCTTTCCCCTGCACCTCTGCTTTGTTCTGTTTCAACTTGTTAGGCAGGGCAGAGCTGACATTTCAGTCAGGGGAAGGTGTGTGAGCCATGGCAGTGTAACACAGCTGGAGAACACACCATTTATCAGGAACCTTATGAACATTATCAGGATATTTTGAACACAATGTCCTGCTACAGAGTCTGCCATCAGAACAGGACAAGACCTCTCCTAAGCAGCCATGGGCTCTGAAGAGAGAGCCAGCTGTGCATCCCACAGGGCTTCCCAGATGTGCTTTACCTTGGCACAGACCTTGGGGACACACCTTGCCTTGACAGCAAGGGCAGCAAGGAGAGCCAGTGGGACCTAGAGCTTATCACTGCTAGAGAAGTGAAGTAGAAAACATCTGGCACGGCTATGCAATTGCTTCCAGTAATAACCCAGCCTTAACTTCCCCATGGGCAATGAGTCAAAGGGTAGGAGGCTGAAAAAATGTGTGAGGCTAGCACTTTAGCAGCATGCACAGAGTCCTGTCAATAGCCAGTGGTGATTTTTATTCCCTTCACCTCTGACTGCCTCATTTGTATATACCCTCTCTTCTCTCTCAAACAGGACTTTTTAAATCTCCCAGCTGCCAGGTTATACATACACAGTGTGACAACATGGGGTCCAGAAGCCCTGCTGAAACCATATTCTTAAGGGAGATCCTGGTTTGCCCAGTAGGAACAGTGGTGTACCAGAAAGGAGATCAGTGTGCTGAGCTGCAGGAGTATCAGAAAGGGGAGGAGTGAGACATTCCCTTGAAGGAGGCTATTAGGTCCTGTATTCAATGTAATACCTTGCTTTTAGGATTTTCTTGGCCCTCAAGAGGTGACCCTTTACAAGGTCAAGCAGAAAGAAGCTTTCCCTTGCTGTGAGCTACAGGATTAGCTTACATTATGTTGCTTTTACACTTAAAAAAATCCTTGAGGAAAATTTCATTGTTGCCCTGAATAAAAAATTCAAATGTGTGAGTGATGCTCCTCAGGAAGTCTTCTCTGACTCTCGGTGTTTCACAGCCAATGGTGCCAGAGATGTGACCACACTTCTGTGTCACCTGACTGATGAATTAGATGGTGGGGGTCACTTCAGTGCAGACAAAGCCCTACCTCCCTAATTGTCCACCAGGTACAAATGAACTCAACAAAGAAATAATTAGAGAACAAGGCTGAGTTGTTTCCTGAGAGCAATTTGACATCATCATTTGTTGACTGAAGGGTCTTCTGACACATTTGTGGTCTTCTCTGATCATTGAATTGATTGGCCATTACTCACACTTCATATTTGATACAGGTGCAGAGAAGAAGACCTGAACATCTAAATCATACAGGTGGGGATCTTGCTGTGCTGTTGTTAATAGCTTGGCACTAATGCCTGTGACACTGAAGGGATCACAGAGGATTTGAGTCAAAAGGTGGAGCAACCAAACTCCCTGGAGTGAGGACCCCTTTTTCTGACCCTAGCTGAGCATTTGAGAGGCCTAAGCAAGAGAATGACACAAGAGCTCATTTTTCTGGAGAGACATTTTTTTCTCTAGATTTTGCATCCTGCTGCCTGCAGGATGAGACTATGAATGAGACTTATCTTCTACTGTAAAAAAGTTTATGTTCAGTTTTCAAAGCAGGTATGGTCATTGTAAGTCTTCTTAACTAGGCTATAACATCAGCTTTCTGCAGATCCTTGAGTGTGGACTCCACATGAGCAGCAAATCAATTCCCACAGTACAAATAAACTCTACAAAGTATTATTTAACATAAAAGGGAAGTAAGCTTGACAGAGCATTTTAGTCAAAGACACTATGTCGTGATAATATTTCATTAACTCTTTTTTATTAATAAGAATTGCATTTCAGAACAGTTTTTAATGTACTTCTAGCACAGCCATGCATGGACCCATAGGACATCCAGAAGTTTCAGAGCAGGTACAAGGACACTGGCAGACACCTACAGTGAATCTGAGAGTTTCCCATTTATTGTAGTGTTGCTGACTCAGTCCAGTGTCCTGCACAACAATTTCAGCTTTTTTAAACTGAGATGTACAATACCAAGCACAGTAAGCTAGTGCATGTGCCTTTGAGTTGGCAGCAGTATGGTACCTTGTAGCAGCTCTTAGGCCAGTGAGCCTGATTTTATCACATTTGGACAACACAGTTTGCTTAGTCTGTATATCTGAAAAATTACAGTAATTCTACTTTCTGAGGCCTGGAACACTCCCCAGATCTCTGGCACTTCAGGGTTATCAGATGACAGAGGAAGAAATTACATTCAGCCCAGTGGGTGTCCCTGGCTTGTTCAGTCCACAATTAATATACTTGCTTCAGTTTCAGGTGTGTGGCACAAAAGCTAGAGCTGAAACATGACACCAAGGTTCCAGACATCTTGGAGGTGCTGGAATGTGTGTTAAGAATATCACTGTTCCCTGTGGGAGTGGAAGGCAGAGAGACATGATCTAGATGTAAAAATCCGGAGAGAGTGTGAGCATGGGATGCTTATTAGATCTGACTGCAGCCAGCAATTATCTGTTTGAGTCGAAGGATAAAATTGAGTAACAAACATTATCTTTTCAGCACGCAAAAGAAGAGATTGCAGTGGGAAATGAGCATTTCATGTTTTAATAGTCAGGTTTGGCCTAGCAGGAAGATAAGGTTTCAAAAGTATGATAAAAATGCATTTTCTTTTTTTTTTACAGGACCTTGTTTCTTCCCAGGAAACTGTGTTTGGCAGAACAGAAGGGAAATTTTTGCCAGACCTGAGGGCATTTTTATGAGTTCCATGTGAGATGCTGAAGCCTTAACTTAATTGGCCTTACATTCCTCAGGAAGATATGCACCCTGTATTCACATCCACTCAATCTGCTCTCCTTTTCTCTTGCTACTGTAACTATTGATTTCTATTGCTTTAGTCCAGCCTGATGCTGGATGCTTATGTAAATCAAGTCAGTTGTTACAATCTGTGCTGAGTCAGGAATGCAAAATTCACAGCCTTTCTTGCTTTCCTCCTCTTCCTCCTACTGCCAGAGATGTTTAATTTTGTAATTCTGGATGGAGATCAGAACTGTACCCAAAGCTATTTCATGTCCCACAAATTCTTCATCTGTGGAACTTAAGAAAGTGGCTTTTTATAATTTTTTTTTATAACATATTTTTTGTGCATTCAATATCATGCATACCCTGAATGGTCGGCCCTGTGGAGTTCTAAAATTCAAATTGTTTCGTGCATTTTACAAAAAAATTGATGTGGGAAGAGGGGTATTCTGTGTTGACCTGATGATTAATTTTTGCCAGGAAACAACCGCAAGCCCTCACGCAGCTTTTAGCAAATCTCCTGGTGGAAGGAATCCTGTCGAAACACATCCTAGCCCTCGGCACTTGAGTAGTTTGCACTTAAATTCCTGCTCGGGCCCCTGCGCGGCGGGCCCCGCTGTCCTCCAGGCTCCATCCCCTCTCCATCCCC
>VZTT01061987.1:12859-25035 GCA_013400855.1 Buphagus erythrorhynchus
TTTTTATTTTGGTTTTCCAGCTCCTGAAAGGATCACATTGTGCTGTTCCAATGGGAGGTGCCTCCTGTGTCAAATCCTTCATCCCTCACTCTTTCCTTGACCTTCAGAGATCCAGGGATTGGATTATTTCCTTCCTCCTATTCCTGCCCCTTAAACATTCCCACATCCAGCTCCGCCATCCTGATTTTTAGGGAATAAACCCGCCAATCCCAGCTTTTTACGGAGCTAAAAGCATCACTGACTTTTGGGAAGCTGGATATCCCCATCTCCACATTCCCAAGAGGAAACTAAATCTTATTTCCAGTTTTTTTCAAGTCTTTCCCAACAATAAACGGGAAGGAGCAGGAAGAGGCAGTGGAATGACCTAGTGGGGTCATTCCAAGTCCAGGAACTGCTGTTCCCACTGCAAAAGACGTGGAAATTTCTGATTGTTGAGGAAAGTTTCGTAAAACTTGGAGCAAATGAGGCCTGAATTGGACTCTCAAAGGGGGAAGGTTTTGTTTGTTGGATTTTCCTGACATCATGGGATCCTGGGAGGTTTTGTTCCTGGCTGGAATGGGGATTGGGAGTTTGGGGTTGTGGGTGAGAGCAGAGCTCTTGGAATGGTTTGGGTGAGAAGGGAGCTTCCCANCATTCTTTGTTCCCAAGAACCTTTCCAGCTCTCCTGGAGCCCCTTTAGGCGCTGGAAATGTCTCCAAAGTTCCCTTCTCCAGGTGAACACCCTCAGTTTCCTGAGATTTCCTCCCCTGGCCCACGACTGCCTTCACCCACACTGTCTCTTTATTCTTCACCCCCAAAAAGCACAGAAAAATCCCTGGATTGAAGCACGGCTACTTCCTTGTGGCGTTTTCCCTACAGAAAACCCACGCGCCCGATCCATTTGCACTGGGGCCGGATTCCGGCGGATTCTGGCCCGCCTCTTCCCGAGGTGCTGACATTTCCCTGTCTGCCTGGTTGTGTTTTTATTGATCTTCCCTCTCTGCTCCGTGCCCTGGAAACGACTTCCAACGGCTCCGCGCGTTCGGAAAAGCCATTGGAAAATGTTCATTTGGGAAGCACCTCCACGGAATTATGGGGTTTTTTTTAATTGATCTTCCTCGCATGCTTCACAGTCAGCTGGGAGAGGTCATGGAAAAGCATGGAATAGTGCAATTATGGAATGGAAAAGAGGTGGTTTCCTGTCTGGAAGAGGAGGATGGACAACGTGGGAATTTTGGTTGCTTTGGAATTTCAACCCACCGTCAGTCCAGAGTGTTGGGACTGCTCCAGTCATGGAATGGTTTGGGTAGAGATCACCCAATTCCACTCCCTTGCCATGGGAAGGGATGATTTCCACTATCTCAGGATAGAGATTGCTCCAACCTTGCTTGGACACTTCCAGGGACGGGGCAGCCACAGCTTCTCTGGGAATTCCATTCCAGGGCCTCACCACGCTCCCAGAGAGGAATTTCTTCCCAATATCCCACCTAACGCTGCCCTCTTGCCTCCATTCCCCATTATCTTGCCATTCCATGCCTTTTTCCAAAACCCTTTCCCATAAGCTGTCCCCGGATTCTGTGTTCCAGGTGGGCTCAGAAGGGAAATTGCTGCTCCTTGAAGAGCTCATATTCCTTCTTTTCTATATTCCAGGGTTATTTTGATCTTTTTGGCATCCGTTTTTAAATTCCTCACGTTCAGGGATGCACCCCAAGCTACCCCGACACAAAGATTTGATGGATCTGTGCATGCATCCTTAATTTTTGGGTGAATTAATCTGACTCTTAGGGGTTTTCTGGATCCATTTTTGGACCTGGACTTGGATTTCTGGATGCTTCCTGAGGTTCTTTGCTCCCTTTAATCCAAAGGGTGCATCCATGGGCCCATGTCCTCTCAAATACAGGGAAAAGAGGAATCCCGTGGAGCCCTTTCCCAATTGGGCTGCTTGAAAAAAAAAAAAAAGAATAACGGGATAAAAATCTTTTATTAGATTTAATGTAATCGGGAATAATTAGGAAAAGGTGGGGGGAATAATTAGGAAAAGTGGAAAAACTCCTTTTGGAAGAAAAGGAATTGAGGGATTTGTGCTCATGGATCTCTGACCACTTCAGCTGGCTCTGGGTGAAGTGGGAGGGGATTTTCTTTCAGTTCCCAGAAAAAATTGTGGGATTTGGGTCAGAGGTTGTTGGCTGAGTCTGCTGGACTCGGAATCGTCCACGGGACAGGAATTCTTCTTAGTCATGGAGTCATGGAATGGGTTGGAAGGGATTGGATTAAAAATCATCTCATTCCAACTCCTGTCATGGGCAGGGACACCTTCCCCTATCCCAGGTTGCTCCAAACCCTGTCCAGCCTGGCCTTGGACACTTCCAGGGATGGGGCAGCCATGGAATTTCCATGGGGAAGCTCTGGGAATTCCATTCCAGCCCCTCACCTGTAATAAATTACAGCTCCTTGCTGTAATAAATTCCTTCCTTAAATCCCATCTAAATGAATCAGGAATCCTGCTGGGTTGGAGGTCTTGGATTGCAGATTCCTGTGGGGATGGTGCCAGGACGGGAGCGGCTTCCCTTGGGATTGGTGTGTCCCTAATTAATTGTGTCTGGATTAAATGGAGCAGTCGGGCAACAAAAACACAGAAAAGCCTCTCTATTTTCCATTAATTCCACATTAAATTGATTTTCATTGCAACCTCTGCCTCTCCCAAGGAGCAGAGACTGTTCCCTTCCCTATTCCCACCTTCTGTGCCATTTCTGGGAGATGCCGTTGGATCTGTCAGAGCTGCCAGGATGGAGAAAATTCCAAACAAATCCATCCTTTTAGGAGCCTTTTTCTTTTCCTCCTTCTTCTCCTGCCTCTCTGACATCTCCTAAATGTCACCTTGAGGAATCCATATTGGTTCCATGCCGGGGATTTTCTGTTTGGAAGTGGGTGCTGCCCCCCCCCAAAAAAAAAAAAAATCCCACAGTGATCCAGAGAACACATTTTCTGTCTGGGAATTTTCTGTTTTAACAGGAAGTTTCTGAGTTGTTTTTGTTTTTTTTTTAATTGGGGAAAATCCTGCGTTCAGAACTCTCCAAACCCTGATAAGTGAGTCTGGAATAATTCCTGTTCTGTCACACTCCAGCTCACCTGAACAATTCCCCCTTTTTTCCTTGGCTGGGAGGGGCACGGAAAGGGATTTTTATCAGGATGGAAGTGGGAATAAGATCAAAGAATGTGTTGGGCTGGAAAGGGACCTTAAAAATAATTCCCAACCCCCTTCCATGGGCTGGGACACCTTCCATTGTCCCAGGTTGCTCCAAGCCCCATCCAACCTGGCCTTGGATACTTCCAGGGATGGGGCAGCCATGGAATTTTCTGGGAATTCCATCCCAGCCCCTCACCACCCTCATCACAATGCTCGGAGCACAGAATGAGGTTGGGAAAGTTTTTTTTTGTGGGAAAACACACGGGAATAACGTAGGGAGGAAAACAGGTTTTAATTTATCATCTCCGGAGTCCCCCCAAAGTGTTTTATTGGGAAGCTCCAAACAGGAAATTAACACAAACCCTTGGGAAAAGCCAAGCTGGGAGTGCAGGAGGAGTAGGTTTGGCAGCAGATCCCGATGCTTTTCCACGTAGGAAAATCCCGATCCAGACTTTTAAGCCACAGGTCGGATTTGCTTCATTCCATGTGTTCCTCCTCGGGCATTTCCTCAGCCTTATCAGCTCATTAAGTGCCTTATCAGCTCATTAAGCACCTTATCAGCCCACGGGGTGGTCGGTGGCCTTTGGAATTCTGAGGTGCCCGTCTTTTGGGCAGTAGGGTTCATAGAAAAATTGGGATGCTCCTGGCATGTGCCAATATCTTCCCTTAAGGTTTTAACTATGGAAAAAGTGGCTTTTTGGGGGGATAATTTTGTGGAATATCTGGATCAGGGAAGGGACATTTCCCACTGTGCTGAGGGACCTAAAATCCCAGGATGGAGTTGTCCCTCCTTGTATCAAATCCCACTGCAAAGCCAGGAATTCCAATTCCATTCTTTGTTCCCTTTCCCTCCAGTGGAATGTGGAAAAATCCTAAATTGTGGAAAACTGAGAGCCTGGAGTGGCATATTGGCTATTTTAGTGCTGTAAACTGTTTTCCTGTGGTTGGTTTTCTTCCGGAGAACCTGGGAAAGGGAATTTCAGAGGGTACAAACCTGCCCGTGGAAGCGATTAAAGGTTTTTGGTGACTCACGGATCTCCCTCCACCCACATTCCCTGATCCAAGCGTCTCATTGATCTTTTCCTGATTCATGTCAGATTTTCCTGGATGGCAGAAATCATTTTACCTTCAGGAATGCTCTGAGGAGATCTTGGAGCTCCTTCCAGTGCCTAAAGGGGCTCCAGGAGAGCTGGAGAAGGAGAAGGGATGGAGGGACAGGACACGGGGAACAGCTTCCCACTGGTTAGATGGGATGTCAGGAAGGAATTCTTCACTTTGAGGGGCTGGGATGGAATTCCTGGAGAAGCTGTGGCTGCCCCTGGATCTCTGGAAGTGTCTAAGGACAGGTTGGACAGAGCTTGGAGCAACCTGGGACAGTGGAAGGTGGTTGGAACTTCAATGGGCTTTGATCCAATCCCTTCCTATCCAACCCATTCCACGATTTTGTGAAACTTGAATGGAAGAACTTAAAGTTCCATGGAGTTTTGACTCAAGCAGGATCGAAAGGCACAAATGTCCAAGGGATTTACGAAAACCTGGAAAACTGTCAAAAAACAGGGGATTGGGAAGGAAAAGATAAGAGGGGAATGGGGAATAAATTACTTGGGACCTATGTGGGTAAAAAGTAGAAACATTAAATTGTTTAGGTTGGAAAGGAGCTTTAAGGTTGAGCCCCAGCACTTCCAAGGCCACATTCACAGGGATTTTGGATCCCTCCTGGACAGCCCTTTCCAGGTGGAATTCTCCCAAAAATAAATGCCTAAACCTCTCCTGATGCCACTTGAGGCCACTTGCTCTTGTCCTGTCCCTCATTCCCTTGGGAGAAAACCCTGATCCTCACTCGGCTCCAACCTCGGAGCAGAAATATAGGGGGAGGGAAGCCCAATAAGTGTGGAATTAATCCAAAGGGACAGAAACTCGAGAGAAGAAAACTGGATGTGAAGGAGGCCAAGGATGCTCCGGGCTACGTGTGGAAGTTGCGTGCACGGAGCAGGACGTGAAGGCCCTTTGATTGTGATCAGGAATGAAGTGCAGGCTCGGGAAAAAACAGGGATGTTTGGAATGGTTGAGAGGAAAACACGGGCAGCGCTTCAGTTCCTAAATCCCTATTTATGGAGAATGGGAAAATATTCCAGCAAAACTTAAATCCCCAGAGAAGGAAGGGAGATTTGGGCTTCTTAGGAATTGTTGTTCCTGAAAAGTCTTGGAATTAGGGAGGCCTTCTAGGTATTTGGGGTAGGAAGGGCAGGAATAAATGAGTTTATGGATTTGTCTGAAATTGTGGGCATTCGAGTGGACCAGACAGGCTTTTTAAGGAAGAGTCTTGTTTGGAGCATCTGGAATAGTGGGTAATATTTTCTGTAGTCAGATAAATGTGTAAAAATCCCTTTTTTTTTTAATCAGAAAAATTCACAGCAGGAATTGCTGGAGCAGTAACAGGAGAAACCTTGGAGCAAGGGTCAAATCCCCAAAAAAACATTCTGTGATTTGAGGATCTTGTACCTCGTGCTTCGGCTCCTTCACAGAACTGAGAATTCCAAAGGAAAGCTCGGGATTGGGAGAGGTTCTGTCATTCATCCTGAACATCTGAGGGACAAGGGAACAGGCAGGATGTGATCTCACAGAGATGGTCTGAGGATGCCCCAGAACAGATTTTTTTGGGATCCTTCTGCATGAATGAACCTTTGTGTTTTCAACAAAATTTGCCTGGAAATGTTTTTTTATCCCATCTTTTCCCTGTGGGATTCCAAAGGAATGGCAGTGGGAGCGATGGGAGTGGGAGTGCAGGAGAATGGGGGGGGGGCAGAAAAAAAAAAGGACAAAAAGTGTGACTGTAGCAGGAGCTCCACACTTGGAGAAATTCCAAGTAGAACTTGGGCACGAGGAAAACATTTTGGGAAGATGCTGATGGGATGTTGGAGCCTGCTGGGGGTTGGGATCTACTCCCAGGGAACAAGGGACAGGACAAGAGGAAACTCGAGCCATGCCAGGGGAGGTTTAGGCTGGGCTTTGGGAAAATTCCTTCTGGAAAGGGCATGGCACAGAGTGACTCGGGAATATTTTTGTCTTGGAACGATGACGAGGCCTTAACACAGAATCCACTTGAGGCAGGATCCATTTGATGCAGGAGATCAGAAAAAGTCCAGTTAAAAATCCAAGGACACAGAAATAGGAATGACAAAGGGTATGGGATCCCTCCTTGTCTTCTCCTAAATCAGAGGGAGAAGCTCCAGTTGAGCTTCCAACACTTTAATCCACCAAAACATATTTCCAAGGAATGCCTTTTTTTCCCTATTCCTTGACTTGAACGAAAACTCTTCCAACCTGCTCTATGGGTTGCACTTATTCCTTTCCCAGTTTTAGGTTCGCTTCTCCTTGACAAATTTCCTTTTATCCCTAAAAAAGGCCTTAAACTGCTCCAAAGGGCAGAAATATTCAGAGCAGATTTGTTTTTTTTCCCACATCCTGACTCAGGAACTCTTCTGTCAGCTGGAGGAGGAGGAAGAATAATTGAAAATATTCAACCCTTCATGAGCAACCCTTCAAGAACATTTCTAATGCAGCTGGAATAAGATTTGGGTTTTAGAGCTCTCTCGGTATTGATTTGTTGCTTCAATTTGTTCGTTGAGCAAGGAGGAAGGAAAAGGTTTTATAAAAAGATTTCTGAGCACAGCCAGCGATGGCTGGACCATCACAGAGTTGCTTTGGCTGTTCATGGTTAATTTGATTTCTATTTAAAGCCAGCAGGGATTTATTTTGTCGCGTTTCAAAGGAGAAAAAGGGAGGAGTGGGCGGATCTCGTCGGGACCCTGATTTAGGAGGCGTCTCCTCCTTCCCCACCTCAAATCGGAGCTTTTTTATCCTAAATTTCTGTCTCACCCTCACCTGGGTGCAAGCAGCATTTGTCAGCCCAGGGAGAGTAAATTATAAACATGCTAAAAAAAACCCCAAAACCCAAAACAAACCCCAGATCTTGATGGTTAAGGAATTTTCCTGCTCTCCTCATCATCTTCCCTCATTTTTAGCTGCACTTTTCAACCGTAGCTTCCAAGAGCATGGGTCATTGATTTTGAGACTGGCAGATGAGATTCCCTCCGGCTCCGACGTCGCTCCAAGGAATCCGTGTCTGGACAGGCGGAATTGAGCTGGGTGGGCACTGTTGGGTGAAGAACCCAACGTAGGCGTTGCTTGGGGGTTGTAAACACCCTTGGAGCATGGCAATGCCTGGCAATTCCTATTCTTCCCTGGAAATTTGTTGTCCAGGCAGTTGAAAGAGGTTTTTTTTTTTCTCGGGGTTGGAGTTGAGGTCGGACTCCCAGGATCTGTCTCTGTGGGCTTGGAATGCTGCGCCATCCAGGAATCTTTGCCTCAGTTTCTGAGCCAGGGATATTGGGTGGTTCTTGATGAGTTTCTGCTGAAATGTTTGAGTTTAAGGGGTCTCAGTTGGGAAGGCCTTGAGGGTTGGGATTGATTTTCCTTTTCCTCAAAACATTGGATCATGTTGGAACAGGCTGAGAGAGCTGGGAATGTCCAGCCTGGAGAAGGGAAGGATCCAGGGAGACCTCAGAGCCCCTTTCAGTGCCTGAAGGGGCTCCAGGAGAGCTGGAGAGGGACTGGGGACAAGGGATGGAGGTACAGGACACAGGGAATGGCTTCCCAGAGGGCAGGGAGAGATGGGATATTGGGAAGGAATTCCACCCTGTGAGGGTGGTGAGGGGCTGGAATGGAACTCCCAGAGAAGCTGTGGCTGTCCCTGGATCCTTGGAATTGTCCAAGGCCAGGTTGGACAGGCCATGGATCTGGGATAGTGGAAGTTGTCCAAGGCAGGGAGTTGGAACTGGATGGTCTTGAAGGTCCTTTCCGACCCAAACCATTCCAGAATTTTGTCCTGCTGGTGCCACTTTGGTAGGAGGATTCTGCCAGATAACAAGATCAGCTCCCTCTCCAACACCTCGGAACTGTGGCCACTGTGTGGCCAAGGTCCAGCTGGCTGTGGGCCTTCTCCATGGACACTCAGAGTGCTTGGAGAACATCCTAAGCGGCTCAGACTTCTGGAAAAATGTCTTTTTGGATGGTTTGTGGTGGGAAATGTTCTTCCTGAGCTCACTGGGATGAGTCGCTCACGTTGCCCAAAACCTGTCCCTGCACCAGACAGGCTGAGCAGGTTCTGGAAGCTCCAACGTCTCATCCATGCCCAAACAACCACTGCCATCCCCCAAATGTTGGGATGAGATCGTTTATCCCGGGAGGCACCCGGCAGCTGGTGGTTCCTTCAAGTGTCTGGGGGATGATTTCCCTAATTTTCCTGCCGCTCCAGGGATTTAATCAGCCTGCAAATTGCAGGCCTGGCTGATTCCTGCCTTATCTCCCGGCCTTGCTGCTCGGGTTCAAGGGCCCTGCTTGGCTCTGTCATTTCGGGACAAGCTCCCAAACTTCTTTGAGGGCGGGATTAAAGGCTTTGGGCACACCGGACCTGCAGGTTTGAGCAGCTTCTCCAGGAGAGCAAACTTTGTTTAACCACAGGAAGCATTTTGGGTTCTTTGAATCTTTCCATGAAAAGCCCCCCCATGACTCGGCCACATCCAGCTCGAACCCTCAGGAGTCACGTTAAATCCACCAAATTCCCCTGTCATCCGTAAAAATTCCATGATGTAGCATCCCTTTAACCTGGTTACCTGCTTTTCCTGTGGTCTTTCAAAGGGATCCCTGCGTTTCCTCTGCCCTATTTTCCCTTGGCAGCTCTGTCGCGAGGGTGACATGGATAAGAAGGGAAAATTTTTGCTCTCCCATGGGGCCAGGAGCCTGATTTGCTCACAGAAGGCATTGCTGGGATAATCAAACCTTTCAGCTGCTTTGTTCCAGGCACCTATTATTGGAAAAGGAGGCTGCTGTGAACTGTCAGAGGGCTGGGAACGCTGGAATTCAAAGGGAAGCAGGTTCAGGAGGAGGATTTGGTCACCTCACCCTTTTGAAGAGGGTGTGGGAGTTGGGATTTGGGTCATTTGTTCTTCCTGAGTAATAAAAACAGATCCTAATTGCTACAAGTTATTATTACGCCAAAATTGCCGTGGCAGGTAAACCATGCCCGATGTTGTCATTCCAAAAACGCCAATACAAAAAAGTGAATCGTTTTCCTGATGATAATTCCCTGTTTTTCCAGTCCACAACTCCAGAGCTTCCAAGATGTGGGTGATGGGTGGGCTGAGTGAAACTCTTCCCATTCTGTGGTGGTTTCTCTCCTGTTTTATTCTCCAGAGTGGTGGAGCTTGGCCTCCTGATCCAAGAAACTTTTGGAAATGGATCTCAAGGATATGGTGGGATTTTGGGGACTGTCCTGTGCAGGACTCAATAATCCTTGTGGAATAGCTCAGGTTATTCCGTGATTTTGAATCCATGTCTTTGAGAATCTTTCTGTCATTCTCACTCTTTGTTTTGGGCTGCTAGGAGTTGGAAAAGCTTGGGAATGTGGGGAAGGAATAATTTTTACTCTTAAAATCAAATCATTGGCCTGAAAGCAGGGAATAATGCCATTTTTGATGGAGTGTGAGTGATGGAAATGGGCTCTTTGCTGTAGAGTATCCCCAGCTCTGTCAGAATTCCTAAAAATGTTTTATTTTAAGGATCCTCTTCATGAGCACCCAAGACCACCCTGACTTCTGTTCCAAAATATTCTTCCTTGGGAGAACTGAGTTCCCGGTGCTTAAACCTCCCCAAACTGGTTTAAAACTCTGCTTTGAGCCCTAAAGACTGGGAAAATCGTCATTTAATTATTCCTTATGCAAAGTGGAGCTCCTGACTCGACTGGTGCCTCAGGTATTCCCTTGTTTTACAGCCTGATTATCCCACAGCAGTTTCTCCTACGTTTTCAGCTCCTGTCTGCAGCTCCAACCACAAATCCCAAAGTTTTGAGTCAGCTCCTCATCCCAGCTGCCTCCAGAGTGCTTCTCTCCCACACGCACCCGGCTCCTTTTCCCTTAGCTTTCCCACTTGCCAGCCCAGCAATCATTCCCTGCTCTGGTGGTGGTGGAAAAATAGGGATTAATCATCCTGACAGCTCCGTGATGACTTCCAGGGCACCTGATTTGAACAGGATAAGACAAAATCTTATTTATCGTGTCTGCCTTCGCCAGTCGCTTGCTCTTCCTCCTTCCCTTTGCTGTTTGTTTAAGACAGACTTGGATCTGCTGGAGCAAATCCAGGAGATGCTCCAGGGACTGGAGGGAGACTGGGAGAGCTGGGAATGTCCAGCCTGGAGAAGAGAAGGATACAGGGACACCTCAGAGCCCCCTTCCAGGGCCTAAAGGGGCTCCAGGAGAGCTGGAGAGGCACTTGGGACAAGGGATGGAGGGACAGGACACAGGGAATGGCTTCCCACTGCCAGAGGGCAGGGATAAGTGGGATACTGGGAAGGAATTTCTGGCTGTGAGGGTTGTGGGGCCTGGAATGGAATTCCAGGAGAATCTGTGGCCACCCCATCCCTAGATGTGTCCAAGGCCAGGTTGGAGCAACCTGGGATAGTGGAAGATGTCCCTGCCCATGGCAGGGGATGGGACTGGACAATCCTGAAGGTCCCTTCCCACCCAAACCATTCCATGATATTTATTTCTGGGGGTAGTTGGCTCAACCATGCTCCAGCAAGGCATTAAAAATCCCAACCAATTAATCAGTTTTCTTCAGCTCCTCATCATTCCTGGGCTCCATCACCCTGAAGATCTCATTCTGCCTTATTTTGGGGAGATTTTGAAAGGTTTTTTTTTCTTCTTCCCATCTTTCGCCTTCCAAGGCCTTCAACCAGAGCATTCTATTCATGCCTTGGTTCTTCTCCTGCCTGTGGAATACACGGCCACTAAACCAGGATTTTCCTGGCTATCCCAGACTTTTTAACAGGCCTGGAAGGTCTTAGAAATGTATTGTGAAGCCTTGTGGGATTTGATGGAAAATTTGCCTCCTCCTGCCTTTATTTCTCACGTTTTACTTCTGCTCCATTTCTCCTCGCTTGCTTTTTTCACACCTTCCGCATCCTCCTTAACAGCTCCAGCAGAAGCTCCTTCATGCCCGTGAGGAGAGACTCGGAATTCTGCCGGAAAACTGCAGAAGCACAAAAATATCCCTTCTGGCTGCTTTTCATGGAGCTCCTGGAGTCCAGTGGAGCTGCAGGGATGTGCAAACTCCATCCACAGGTGTTTAATGGAGTTGCTTCTCATTTTTCTGTGCCAGGACCTCTGTCCTCTTCCCTTAGGATCAACCTTTGAGTTTCCTTCTCCTCCCATCGTTTTTTGGTCATTCCCTGTTGGAATTGTCTTGTTTTAGGTGTCTGAATATCTCTCTTAGAATGACAGAATTGTTAGGGTTGGGAAAGATTTCCGTGCTTGAGGAGTTCAACCATTCCTTCAGCACTGGCAAGGCCACCACTGGCCATGTCCCCAGGTGCCACATCCACAGGGATGTTAAATCCCTCCAGGAATGGGGAATCCACCTCTGTGCCAGGATTGGACAGCCTGAATATTTCCAATATCCAACCTAAACCTCCCCTGGCACAGCTTGAGGCTATTTCCTCTCATCCTTGGTCCCTGGGAGCAGATCCCAACCCCCACCTGGCTCCAACATCCCGTCAGCATCTTCCCAACTGTTTTCCTCGTGCCCAGCCTCTGCCATTCCCTTGGAATTTCTCCAACTGTCGAGCTCCTGCTACAGTCACACTTTTTGCCTGTTTTTTTTTTTTTCTTTTCCCCATTCTCCTGTCCTCCCACTCGCATCGCTCACACTGCCATTCCTTCAATATCTTGCAGGGAAAAGATGTTTTCATACTCCAGGATCTTGTGGAGTCTTTGATGCTAGGATATGCAAATTTATTTGCATCTCCTTTGTGCTGCTGGTACCTTGCTGTGTCTTTCAGGTGCTAGATTGTTGATCCACCTCTGCTGTATCCTGGTGGGAATTAACCCTCATGCTGGGAGACTACTGGTAGCTGTTAATCCATGGAAAAAAAGCAAAACAAAACAAAACAAAA
>VZTT01061989.1:14681-30669 GCA_013400855.1 Buphagus erythrorhynchus
ATTGTGAAAACCACTGAGTGTCAGCAGTCAGTGGACAGGCTAAGGGAACTTTCAGGGAACTCTAGTTCTGCTAGTAAATATTAGCATTTTCTTCCTACTTAAGAGGTTTTATTTTCCTTTTCAGTAGCCCTGTCTTGAGCATTCTATATCTGGTTCTCTATATTATGTTTTATATTATATGTACAGTTCTCTACATTATATTGACTTATGATAACAAAGAAACTTACTCTGAAGTGTATTTTTCTTAATTTTATGCACTGCAAAATTAATTCTGTTCTGTTGCCCATAATTGTGAAGGGTTATTTCAGTGTAAGCTACAGATGTTTTCCTGCTTTATGAGTAGCTGAAATAACAGCTCTTGAAAAGGTAAATTAAAAAGAGGCAGTGAGTCACCTGTGCCACATATGGGGTTTTTGTTTGTTTGATTGCTTGTTTGTTTGTTTGTTTTTTGCAGCCTTTGAGTGAATCAGAACTTGTTGATGAATTTTCAAAGGACTTTGCCTGCCCTGCACAGCCTGCAGTTCAACCCAAAGCACCAAAGCCCTGCAATACATCCAAAGTATGTCTTTCTGGTTCACTGGAGAAGCTGACACTGACTGTTTTGCTTAGACTGGATTGTGCTACTGTTCTTTCAAAAAAAACCCATTTCTCTTCCTGTTCCACCCTTCCCATTGCCTTTAGCAAAACATGCAGTATTGGCACTCTTCATTGAGCATCTTCTGCCTTTAAATTTAGACTTTTCTTTCTTGTTTAGTACTGTATTTAGGAAAAAAAAAAGCCATTTAATGGGCACATGTTTTGTTTTCTAAGCATATCCACTAAAATATAGTGTAAATTGTTCTGTTTCAGAAGCCATCAGGTTCTGTGTCTGCAAAAGCCACTGAGGATAAAGTGGTCCCTCGTGCCACAGCTTGCACTGTGCAGTCTGCAGCTCCTGTGTCCTCAGTAAGTCGTGGAGCTCCTTCAGCTGGAGCTGAAGCAAAACTCAGTATTTCATTTATGGGATGGTAGAGCATGCCACCAGGATGCTCATTTCAGTATTGAATGTTCTTCCTCCATAGTGGTAGCCTACAAAGGCAGAGTGGTTCACAAAAAAAAAGCAAAAAACAAAAAGAACGACAACAACAACAAAAACAAACACAAAAGACAAACAAACAAAAAAAAAAAAGCCAAGTCAAGCACAAACTGAGTGGTCAGTGACCTTCCTCAAAGAGGAAGACAAACTGATTATTCTTGTGGTGTCCTCCAGCTCTTACTGCCCTAAAGGGGATGCTGTTTGTGAACCTAATAGGGTTCACAAACAGGAAAAGACAAAAGCAGGTTTCTTCAGACTAAAAATTGTTTTTTCCTGTATCAACACCCATGCAGGTTGGTCCTGTGTCAGATGAAGCACTGGAAGCCTTGTCCAGTAGCCTAGGAAAGAGGGAGCCTCATCCAGATGAGAAGAAGCCTGCTGTGGACAAAGTTAAGGTAGAGAAAAAAATCAGACCTCAGAAAGTAGATTGTTGATGTAGTCAGTGTTAGTCCATTTCCTCAGGTCACACAAACAAAGTAGACATTATGTTTTAACTTTCTTTACAAACAAAATGTACTGTTGAAACCAGTTCTGTTCTGCTTAGGAAGTACTAGTAGGATTGAGTAGGAATGAGTACACTTGCGTAATAATTCTGACTGTTGCAGTGCAGTAGTTCCCTCAGTGTCTGAAAACTGTGTTTTGTTGTGTCCTTCTGCTGAACTGAAGCAGAATGAAGGTGCACATCAGGGGTAGCATACATTGTGGTCCTTTTTCTGCAGGAACCAAATTTATGATAAGGGGTTTAAATTAGGGATTATGCACAAAACTTTTGGGGTTTGTATATTTAAATGGGGAGCCAGCCATAAATAAGTCACTTAAATCCTGTCCAAGAGAATGCTGTTCATAGGCACAGTCTGAATAGCTCCCATGTGCCACTCTAAACCAGGTGGAATTGGCTGGAGTTAGAAACCAGGAACTGGAGTCAGAAACCAGCCCTTCTGGTGGCTGGAATTCTGTCAGGCAAAAGTTCCCAAAGTTGACTTTAGTCCGTTTCCTTTGTTGGCACTTTCCCAACATAACTTGTATGGGGGTAATAATTTTTCAAGTGGGCCACTGATTTCTCTCTTCAGCCTTCCTTTGCATGCAGTCCAGACAGCTGTTGAGTGGATTTCCAAAAATGTAAAGAATTTAGACTCAGAACTATTTTTGATTTTGGTCCACCCTTGTCTATTCACTTAGCTCTGATTGCTTCACTGAAATAGGTAGAGCCACTTCTGATACACAGAGGAAGAAACAGGCAGGGGAATGAAGGCTTTCTCAAGAGAAAATGCTTCAACTTTCATGACATTTGTGTCAGGTGGTTGGATTGAATGAGAAAGACCAATTTGAATCAGAAGACTGAAGGCTGGAAGCTTGCTCATGTGCATTTCTGTGAGTAGTTGTTTTTCTCACTGTGATTCCTATTTTGCCTTCACAGGAGAAAACCAAAAAGGAACAACACAAAAAACTGGGTGAAGAAGAAGAAACAATTCCTCCAGAGTACAGATTAACAGAAGCCAAAGTAATTTATTTAATGTGCCTAATCTTAATTCCCTTCCATTCCTCAAAATGTGTGGATGAAACTGAGACTCCCATTTCATTTTGAAACACTGATGTTTGGGTTCAGCCAAATAGGTTTTATAATACCTAGAAGTATCTAGAAATTCTGGTTTTTAGTTCCCACAAATATCTATCATCTATCATTGGATGCCTGCATGGGCGTAGAAGTGGTTTATATGCAGGTACCTGCAGATTACTAATTGTGTCTGAGATTTGTCCACCAGAGTCTTTCAGCAGCTTCTGATATTTTAGAAATAAATAAATTGTGATTGGTTAAAGCTGTTAAGAAAACCCCAAGGACCTGGATGTTTTAAGTGGCACCTTGAGTACCAGCAGTAGATGCTGTAGAGGCTACTGGTTAGGTCTCTGTCATGTGTAACGCTGTCTGTTGCTCAGAGAATGCTTCCAGAGTGTTTGTATTGCTTGGTTGTTTAAGGTTTAATGCAAGGGATTTTTGTCTTCATAGGATAAAGATGGAAAACCACTCCTACCAAAACCAGAAGTCAAGTCACAGGTAAAAAAAAAGTGATGATTTCAAATAACTGTTTCATTCATGACTTACTTACCAAATGTCAGCACGGTTTGCCTAGTGTTCAGTTTAAAAATGGGCTGTGTTACCTTCTTACTTTTTAAGAGATGAAGAGATGTATAATCTTCTTCTTTTTTCTTGCCAATGGCAGCCTATGGGTGAAAATGAGCTTTTAGAGGGTTTGACAGAAGGATTTTCCTGTTCTCCATCACCACCTGCACCACTACCTACATCAACTGTACCAAAGGTGAGTATATTAGATTTCTGAAATCTGGTTTTATTTTCAAGTTGTTTGAATAATCATGACATTTTCTGTGTTTCCTTTAACAAGTTCCTTAAATGAAATCCAAGAACTAAAAATTTAAAATACTCCTTGCAGTAAGTTAATGGAAGAGCAGGACTTTAAAAACAAACAAAAAAAACTAGTTATGTGACCTACCTTTTTACCAGTTGCTTGCATAAGTAGTGCTTTGCAGCTGAGGATTTTTAAAAGGGTTTTTTTTTGGAATATTAGATGGCATGGTAAAATCATAGTTCTTCTGGAGTCATGTTAAACCTGTTTAAACTTCAGCTGTGGTGAGGTTTAACCCAGTGGTTGAGATGGAAGAACAAACTGAGGTGAGGAACAGTTGCACAGCGTGTGGCTTATCTGCAATAAGCAAAGCTCCTCAGGAAAATTAAATCCTAGAACTCAGCTGTGTGCATGCCATGTTTTGGATGTGTTTCTGGGTCTGATGAGTGTTTTTCTCTGGGTCCCCTGTGTGCCTTGTTCTTCCAGAAAGCCAAGGATGGTGTCAAGCCCACGAGTTCCTCGGATGTGATCTCTGCTTCTACGGTTTCCTCAGTGCACTCTGCAGCTCCTGCACCTTCTACCTCAGTAAGAAACATCTCTTGTAGGTCCTTTACCCCAAAATGAGGGGCTGAGCAGTGAGGAGAGGCAGCAGCATGATCCAGACAGTTTGACCAGTGTGGACTGTTGGAAAATTTAATAATTGATTGCTAAAAGTGGCTATTGCGGAGAAGGAGAGTGTTGAAAATGGAGCATCCAATTATTCTTTTTTCTTTTTTTTTTCTTTTTCCCCCCAGAGGAACAGAGTCCCATAGGCAGCACCATGACCACCTTTGAATACCAGGAGAACTTTCCTTCCTGTTTTTTATTGTAATGTTGCTGTCACATTTTGATCCCGTGCAGAGGGATCTTCCCCTGGTGCTCCCAGCCTGGCTTGGAAGGGGAATATAAAGCTCCTCCTGGTCTGTGTTGGTTTTAAGGGCTTTTTTTCCATCCAGGTTCTGGATAAAATTGCAGAAGGAATGGTAATTTCTAAATAATTGCCAAACAATTGCCAATCATTTCATAGATCTGTTTTCATTACAGCAGCTAGGCTTATCTATAAAAAAAGAAAATTCAAGTAAAATTCCATTCAAGTAAATTCCATAAGCCCTTCTTGAAATTTTGTTTACTGTAGGTCAGAAATACTCTGTATTTTTCCCCAGCTATTGTGCTGCACTGCAAGTACAAAGGGAGTGCTCTTTGTTCACTCAAGTTCCACAGTTCATTAGCCAGTAATTAAAGTAAATTGATGAATTACATCATTTTGGCAGCAGATGTGCTTTCACAAATGTGTTTCTGCTTTGTTAGGGAGGAAAGGAGATGGATGAAGCCTTGGATCTCCTGTCTGATTCCCTGGGACAGAGGGAACCTGACCCTGATGAGAACAAACCAGTTGTGGATAAAGTGAAGGTAACAAAAGACATTCTGAAACTTGAGCAATCTGGGGAGAGGGGAAGGGGTGGGAAGGAACAAACCAATCCAACAAAAAAAAACCCTCCAAAACCCCCAAAATCTGCAGTAGTTCTCAGATGCTCACATGAGTATGTGGCATTGGGATTTTAGATGTTGTAAGAGTAAGGTTATTAAAAAAAGAAATCCATGCTCTTACGTATAGGTATATCAACCAGTTTTCAGTCATCTGGATTACTTGTGTGTTCTGTGAAAAATGATGATTTGGTTAATATACCTTAGCCACTTGGAGGTAAGTGTTGAAATGTTACAGGAGATTTGAAATCATTTTAGTTCAGTGCCTTTCATTGCCATCATTATTCTCATCATTTTTCAGGTTTTTTCTTGGGCCTCAGTTTCTAAAACTGATTTTCTGGCCCTCTTTTTATCAAGCTTTGACTTCTATAACCACAAGTATCAAGTTCACTTAATCAGGCACATTTTTAAACTTCCTTGTTTCTGTTGATTTTGTCTTCATTTAGTCTTTCATAAAATCTATAAAAGCCCTTCTGCTAACAGTAAAACAAATTTCTGTGTAATAGTAGTAATAGTAATAAATTGTAATTTGAAATAGCCAAGGTAAAGTACATTACTGGGGAAAAACAAAACCACCATATGCTGCCTATCAATAAGTTTAGGCTGGAATCTTAGATAGATAAAAAAGGGAAAAGAGAGCCCTAAAATGCCTGCATTTTAGAAAGACAAAAATGTTTTTCAGCAGTCTGCTTAAAAACCTCCTTGTGGTATTCTGTGTGGCATGTTCCTGCTATGCTGCCAAAAGAAAAATAAATGTAGTTTTTACAACTTTCAGGCCTGAAACACACTTCATAATGAAATTAATGTAAGGGGGTTTTCTCAGTAGATCTAAAATTTTAACGTGAAAAAGGATATTTGTCCTAGGTCTGTATGTCCTTTGACTTGTTCATTGCTAATATTTCTAACATGGGTATTAAAATTGTTAAATAATTAAATACTTTCAGGAAAAGGCTAAATCTGAACACAGAAACAAACTTGGAGAGAGAGATGAAACAATCCCACCTGACTATCAAAAACTTCTGGCGTCAGGTGAGCAGGTAAGGAAAAACTTCCCTAGTTTTTATTTGCAGCTGTGGAAATTTGAGTCTGCCTGGGCTGGTCTGTCCCCTCTGGAATTAGAAGTTAGACTAAATGAGTGTCTGTACTGTATTTGTATATTGGGGTAAAACATGGAAATACCCTTCAGTGACAACAGCTCTATCCACACATGCTTGTAAGTCAAAAAACAAAAGAGAGGGGAAAAAAAAATAGTTTTGTTCTTGGTGTTTCAGGTTTTTTTTCCAACGGGGTACTATGAACAAATAAATCAGTTTGAACTACTAAAGAAATCTGTTCAGAACACTGTAGGTTCATTGGCAATCGGTGAACACCCAGTAGTGTCATATATAAATAATTGGCTTTTTTTAAACTAATCTGACCAGTTTAAAATGAGGATCTGCTTTTCTTCTTTCCAAGAGTAAACCAGCAAAGCCAACAGCAAAGGATGACATGAAACACAAAGGAAAGAAGGTGATGGTTTATTGTTTTTTTTCTTTTATATTCATGATATTTATTCTGTGGTTTTTTTCCTTCTGGGCTCTGATTTTCTTTGAAAGTTGTGTCACTGTAGGCTTAAGGGGTGATTCATTGCAAATACTCATAAATGTAGGAGGTAATAGGAACAGCAGTGAACAGTAAAACAGCAGTGGACTCCTCACTTTTGTGAGGAGTAACTCTTACAATAAATGCAGTTTTTATGTACAACTGCATTATGAATGTTCAAGAAATCGTGCCTCTTGAGAACCTCAAACGAATCTCTCTAACATATGTGTGGAGTTCAGGTGTGTTTTTCTTTAAGAAAAGGGATAATTAATTAAAGCAGACATAAATTCCTCAACCAGGAATTTGACTGTGAGAAGCTGGGTTGCACATTTTGTGACTTCAAAATTAAAATTATTGCAGAAACCTACGGATGACAGTGCAGCTATTGATACGTTATCAGGTGACTTTGATACTTGTGCAAAGGCTCCTGCTACACCCCAGCACTCAAAGGTAGGACATTCTCTGCTAATAACTTGCAAAATAGACAGTTTTTCACCCCTCACTTTTCTTTGCAGTAGCTTGTTTTAGGTTTACAGGAAGCCTGTCCAGATGCAGGGGTTGTCCCACTTCTGTAGTGGAAGTTGGATGTATTTTGCTGTGTACTAAATATTTGGAAGAAGGAAGGTTTGTGGTAATTAGGGCCTTTTAGACGGGCTTGTAGAAGTAAGTTTGGCAGAGAAACCTGGTAACAGCTTTTAAGAGTGTACAAAAACTGCAGAGAGGCAGAGAAGCCTTTGCTCAACGATAGGAGGCACTGTGCAGCAATGGTTGTTGGCTGGAGCTGAGACATAGTTCGAGAGGGTTTTGTAGAGAAAAAAGGAGGGAACAGCAAAGACTTCTAGATGTGTTAGGGAAAACAGCAGAGTTGTCAAGAAGAAAGCAGAAAGAATGGACTGGAGAGATCCTGCAACCGAGAAAAGGAGCAGCAGCTTTGAAAGTGATGTTCAAATCAGCTGTGTTCCTGGGAAGAAAGAGCTGTTTGCAAACAGAATTCTTAGGCAGCTGAAGACAGCACCACTGGAGTTTCAAGTGCTGCTTCACCTGCTCATGAAATCCAGGGGTAAATCTGCTGCTGCAGCATTATTGCTCTGCCCATCTCTACCAGGTTTTTCTGATGCAGTCTTCTGTCAGCATGGCCTGTGTTCCTGCAAACCCCATTAAAAAGATTGTGTTTTGGCAGATAGCAAAGAAAGCAGGTGCTATCAGTGCTCTATTCTCCTTGTAACTGTAATTATTTTTTTTTCTTTGGAGTGTAGGACAAAAGTGGAAAGGAAGCTACAACCACTAAACCAAGCTCAAAGGATAAAGGAAAGCCCAGAGGCCCTAAAACGGTATAAACATGTTTATTATAGTATGGACAGTCATACAAGAGGGGCAGCTGGATTTTGGATTTGCATTACAGGGTTGTTATTTTGGGGGAAGTTTTGTATCAATAGGTTGAACTTGATCCGTTTTTGTAAACATGCACATAGGAGAAAGGCCCTTCTCTATTTCAAGGGAAATTGGCAATAAACAGGGGCAAAAAAATACATATCTTTCAGACAGAGAGTGGTCTTCTGAGGGGGTCTTCAGTGTATGCTCCACAGGCTTCTCCTTCCCAGATCTGTTGATCTAAGAGTCCCATTTTGCATGCCTATAGCTGCCTGGGGCAGGATCCCCACCACTTGTCTTATGTCTTGACAGTTTTGAGTAACAGCATCTGAAAAGTGATTAAAAAGTACTCCAACAACCACTGCCAGGTTCCCAACTTACTATCATAAATTATTTTTTAAAATTAATGAAGACCTACATACTTTCATAAATTAGTATGAATGAACATAGTGGGGAAATACAGGCAGCTGTTTCTATATTCAAAAAAAAGGGGGGAAAAAGTGTGGGGAGAAGGGGAAGATAAGAACGGTTGCTTGGCTTTTTTTATCCAGAGGTACAGAAAATTGGTTCAGGTCAGGGTGAAGCTGAAGCTTGTTCCATCATGTTGTTCTCATAGAGGATATGTGCAGTAGATGCCTGAATCAGATTATTACATCTGCTCTGGAAATTTTTCATTTCACTGTCAGTGATGGGATTTCTGGTTGTTGTTATTGTTATTGAATCACCACAGGTGTCTTTTGTGTGACCACAGGACTGGCTTGCAGTTCTCAGTGTAAAACTGAGAGGTGTCTTTATCTCCTCTTCAGGAGGATGTTCTGAGCTGTGACCTGATCACGGGTGTGGGTAAAAGGGTGTTTAGGAGCAGGGAATTACAAGGTCAGGTACAGCCCACTCTGTCTGAAGGAAAGCAATTGATGGCGAAAAGGTGAAAATATTTGCACACAGCAGGGGTCACAAATACTCTGGCTAAACTATCTGTATTTCAAGTGCAGATTGTATTTATGTCTGAGCTGTGATTCCAACAAGTGTCTTGTCACTGCCTGATTTCAGGTTTTAGCTTGGTTCAGTTTCTCATTGTCTCATGCTCTCTTTAGGCAAAGGGACAGTCCTCCAGCAGCAAATCTGAGAAGCAGAAAACAAGCTAAACGTTAATCTTACCAGGTGAGATTTCTTCTTCCCTGTTCCCTGGGCTACCACAAAGACAATTTCGTGCTTGTGAATTAAAGCTGAGCTTTGCTAGCAGTCCTTGAACAAAACCAAGACATGGTTAAAACTGCTGCTGAACCAAAATGCTTGGGATGACTTTTCACTTCAGGGTTCCCAGGCAGGAAGGTTTTTTCACACTCTTTATCCATTCAGTTTGTTACAGAACTACTTCATGTAGCTAAACTCCTTAAGGCTGGTGGAATTCCAAGATGTGAAGTGCTGCTTCCCTAAGACATTTTCTCAGAATAATGAGGACCAAGCACATCTCAGCTGGGAGTTTTGATCTTTATGATATTGACCTTGTGTCATTACCTCTGCTCTGGACCCATCTGGAGGCCTAGTTCCCATAATTCTTCCCAGATTTATGTTGTGAATTTTTTGTCAGATTAGCAGAAAATGAGCACTCCGACTTCATTTTTTTGTTCTGTTTTCTGTCCCCTAGGATCCTGTTGCGTCGTGTAAAATGTCTTCTTTCTGTGGATGGATGATTATTCTTGAAGAACAAAAGCTGATGCCAAAAGCACATAGTTTTTCTGGGTGGTTTTTGTACAGTGATACTTGCTGGACTTCTCATCTTTTCTTTTTTCCCAGTAGTAGACTCAGGTGGTTTGTTTCTTTCCCCCAGCAATTCAGTTTATTAAGACTCATATAGTCTGACATTATTGTAATTTCCTTCAGCATTCAGGGGGAAAGAATGCTTTCTATTTGCAGGAAAAATATATTGCATCAATGAAGAGCTATGCCAAAAAAAAAAAAAAAATCTGCAGACTTTTGCACATAATCTCCACATAGTGCCTGTAAATCTCTGAGGACTTCATATGTGCTAGCAATTTTTTAACGTTGCAGTGAATGCAGTAAGTATTCTGCAATATGGTGGGCTTTAGTTACACTCAACTGGGCTGTGCAGCATTCTGCTCAGGCCAGTTCCTGATGGGAAGCTGTAGGCCTACAGCTGTAGCCACCTGTATGGGGTGGCTAAAGAATGAGAAACTGGGGATTAGCCTCTTCTTCCAGCATGTCTGGACATCAAGCAGGTATTTGGGATGCTGCCTTTAGCCGTAGTTAAAACACACTAGGGCAGGACTTTTTTTTTTTTTATTATTATTACCATTATTTCCAATTGTATCTGTACTGTTATCTCATAATTTCAGGAGTCTCCTGGACTGGACAAATAACAAATGTAACAGCTCCCAACACGCAACCAAGGGTGGGGAAAGAAAGGAGGGGCACAAGCCTCAGCAGCAATCAAAGCTCAGGTCCAGGGGTGGGCTCCTTTTTATCTTATTTTGCACTGTTTCTAGTCCTCCTGTTCCTGCAGGGAACGCAGGGATGGGGCTGAAGGCGATGCTGCAGAGAACAAAGCGCCGTTTCTGCTGTTCCCTGCCAGGACAGGCACGGCCAGCTGCCTCTCACGGGTCAGCTGCTGCAGCCCTGGTGACCTCCGTGGGTTTTCCTCTGCCTCCTTGCCCTGCAGGACGTCCTTCTGCACATCCTGGCATGTGCACAGCTCTGCCTTGGGCTGGCAAAGGGAGGCCACTGGCAGCAGAGCCTGGGGTCTGCAGGCAGGGACGGCGCAGGGACTGAAGTTGGGGATATTTAGACTCGTGACTGTACTTGCAGTCTGCACCGTGCCACTCCAATAAAGTTTTTAAGGATGCACTGTGCCCTTCCTGACTTTTATCACCACTGCTCTCAGGCAGAAGAAAGCCTAGAAATAATAGTAATTAAAAATCCACAAACGTTGGCATATTTAAATTGAATCTAATACTCAAAAACACCCTCAAAATACAGAATTGCAGAATCAACCAGGTTGGGAAAGAGCTTTTGAGATCATCAGGTCCAAGCTATAAATGAACACCACCTTGTCAACCAGACCATGGCACTTGGTGCCACATCCAGAATTTTCTTAAACACCTCCTGCAACAGTGACTCCACCACCTCCCTGGGCAGCTCCTTCCCATGCCCAGTCCCTCTTTCATTACATGTTGGTGACACTCCACAAAGGCCTTCACAAGCTCATCAAGCCGTGCTACAGACTTTTTGCCCCTTTTCCTTTGGATTTCAAAGCTGCGTCGCAGTTGACCAAATCTAACTTGTGGGCTGCCACTGTGCTGGGAGGAGCAAGATGTAAGTCACTGACATTTATTGTGCCCAGATAAAGGCAGAGTGAATAGACAGGTCCAGAAATTGCTGTGTGTGAGGTCACGTCTTTTGTAGAAGGGCTGCATCTGGGAGAATAGCATATCCTAAATTGAAGAGTGGGAGTAGAGTAATAAGGGGACTCTGGGGTACCAGGAAGGCCACTTAATTTCTTCCTCAGAGCAGTTAAAACCAGAAAGCAGAAAAGCCATTTACTGCTCACAAAAGAAACAACTGCACAAAAGGGGACAAAAAACTACATTAATCTGAAGTCACCTGCAATTTGAGTTTTTGTCAGATTCCCCTTTTGGCTCTTAAAATGTTTTAAAAGCAGCAGTCAGGGGTGCTTGAATAGCTTAAAATGTCACTAGCATGACACACAGCTTTCTCAATTCCTGATTTATATATAAATATATGGATATATAAAAAATATATAGAATTTGCCATGAGCAGGAGGAAGTGGTGCTTTCTGCAGGGCTGGTTCAGAGCTCTTGGCTCTCAGCAGTGGAGCAGGGTGCCTTCCAAACACCCATGAGTTTGGACTCCCTGGGCAGTTTTGATCTCCAAGTGGGAGAAGAGGAAGATTAGTTCTAGATTATGATTTTTTTTTCCCCTCTCAGTCTTTACCTCTGTTAAAATTCCAACTGTGTTGGTGCATCCTTGAGGAAACTGAGTCGGGCTGGAAGCACAGGGGAGATAAGTGTGAGGTACTCAATGTCAAGGGCGTGCTTGCAAGAGCAAAGAAATCAAGTGGCCTTAAGCCAATTAATTAACTGATTTGGTTAAGTTTAATACAGAAATACGAGGTTTCCAGCTGGTAAACAGAGAAGGTCATTCACAACTGCCATAAAAAAGAAGAAACCACCAATAAAAACCTGCAAGATTCCAACCTTGCTTTCTTGCGGCTGTATGGGGCACGCAGGGTTGTCAGGGTGGCGTTAGGGCAGGAGTTTATTGCCCTGCAGGTGACACGCGAGGGCCACCGGGGGTGACCGAGTGTCCCCGGCAGTGACAAGGTCCGGCCACGGCCCACGCGGGGACAGCGCCGGCCACGCCCCTTTTCCCGTTGGCCACGCCCCTCTCCCGTGACCACGCCCCTTCCCGCGCCGAAACCACTCCTGGGTTGTGGCTCCGCCCCCAAGAGTCTTGCGCGCCTCTCATTGGCTGGCGGCGTCCCTTCGAGCCCCTCTCATTGGCTGGAGGCGTCCCCTCGCGCCCACCGCGGCCTCCCATTGGCTGTTGCTGCTGCTGCTGCTGTTATTTCTGTTACTGCTGCGAACAGGAGCGTGCCCACCTGCCACTCCCCGTCGCCTCTGGTCAGCTTCGGTCGCCTTTTATCACTTTTCATCGCCTTTTATCGCCTCTTATCGTCCCTTACCGCCCCGTATCAACCCCCGCCTCTCACTGCCATCTCTTTGCACCCCTAACCTGTCCCATCTTGTCCCCTCTTGTCCCCTGTCCCCGGTCATTGTCGGAGCTCGCTCGGTGCCTGCCCGGGCCATGTCACTGCGCGGTGCCCGCGGGCTGGCGGCCACGTCCCCGCCGCCCTCCCCGGGCACGACGGCGCTCACACCGCAGGCGCTGGGCAGGGCTGAGCCGGCGGGCCCGGACAGGTGAGGTGGCCGGGCTGGCTCTGTCCGGGGCTCGGGGCTGGGGCCGTGCCCAAGGACACTTTTGGGATCCTCTCCTCCAGCTCCTGACCCCGCCCCGCCGGGGCAAGAAGGGGCACCCGGGGCACTGACATTTGACCGCCCGCAGGTACCGGGACACCCCGAGGAGGGGGCGCGGGGCGCTGCTCTTCCGGCGGCTGCGGCACACGCTGTCCGCGGAGCCGCTGGCCTCGGACTGTCCCCGGGGCTCGGTCTCCTCTCAGCCCATGGATGAAGATGAGGGATGGGGCAGCTCCGTCCCACTGCCGTCCCCAGCCGCCCCCGGCGCTGGGGTGGTGCGGAGGGTGTTGGAGAAGGGTCGGGGATGTCTCGGGAGGGTTTGGCCGAGGGGCTGGAGGCTACTGGGGAGTGATGAGCCCGTGCCTGTAGTCCCTGGGGCTCAGCCCGGAGCCGCTCCGCTGGGGACCCTGCTCAGGTGACCCGCGGCATTCCATGCGGGACCGCTGCTGCCAACGGCGCTGCCACCCGCCTGCTGGGGACCTCCCTGCCCGGCCTCATCCTGCCCGGTGTCCTGGGCTGGGGCCAGCACCCCGATCCTCACACCGGGGCTACCCTTGTCCCTTGTTCCCGCAGCGCTGGGGCCGGACTGCCACACACAGCAGAGCTCCGCAGCCGCGCAGGAAGGGTGAGTGGCCCCATCCCCCTGTCCCCCCGGGCACACCCCCTGTCCCTGTCCCTGTCCCTGTCCCTGTCCCTGTCCCTGTCCCGCCTCTCCCGAGCAGCAGGGCCCGCTCTCAGCCTGGCTGTGACCCCCAGTCTGTGTCTGGGCGGTGACAACCTGGGCTGCTTGGGGAAGGACGCGGGTGCCACCCCCGCTAAACCCCATCTATGCTCTCCCCACAGCTTCCAGAAAACGATCCTGGAGTTTGGCAGAGCTCTCAAAGAGTAAGTGAAAGGGCTCTGTCCTTGCGGCAGGACATGGATGCTGGGCTGTCCCCGTGCCCAGGCTGTCCCTGTCCCAGACCCAAGAGCCAGGCTGTCCCCGCGCCCCTCATGGGGTCCCCGTCAGGCCATTGCTGTTCGCTCAGTGCCTGCCCCAGGTCCCTTTAGGGGACTGTGACAGCCCTTGGGACATAGGGGACGGAGGTGACTATGGCAGAGGGGTGGGACACAGCAGTCCAGGGCTGCTTTCATTCGATCCCCTCCTTTCCCGGCTCTTGTAGCAGGAAGCTCCTTCGCCAGGGCATCCACTCCTTGCCTTGTAGGTGCTGGAGGCTGTGCAGGATCCTGCCGAGTCCCTGGCCGGGCTGGGACTCGAGGATGGAGCGAGGGGAAGGGGCAGGGCTGTGCAGCACCTCTCACCCCCTGGCTGTCCCGCAGCAGTGGCTGCTGGAAGCCACCCGGTCCTGAAGGACATCTCCCAGCTCCAGGTGCGCAGGGACAGCGTGCGGCGGCTGCAGAGGGAGCCCGAAGATGAGGTGAGGGGGCAGCGAGCCCTGGGGGGTCAGGGAGGGGGCAGAGGGGTGCTGAGCCTGTGTCTTCCCCCGCTGCAGGAGGGCTTTGGCCCCAAGAAGCTGCAGAGGCTGGGCCAGCGGAGCCGGCTGCCCGCCGGCCATGGGGCTGCCAGGGGGGACCCCCTTGCCAAGAGCCCTGCTCGCACACCAGAGCTGCTGGTGAGACAGGCTGGAGGGCTCGGGAGAGCACCAAGGATGGGTGATCCTGGGGCTGGACACGTGGGAGCTGCCGCCACAACCTCCCCGAGTGCCCTGGGGACCTGTGGATGTGGGAGATGAGCAGGCTGGGGGATCATGGGGACGCCCTGACTCCAAACCTGGAAGGCACTGGGGGGTGGATGGACCTTGGGTACGGGATCCACCCCCTGGTGGGGGTGGGAAGCAGCTGGCAGGACTTGTCCCCTTCACGATCTCCTCTGCCTCTCCATCCCCTGGGGCACGCTGGCATCGCTCTGCCAGGGCATCCCGATGCCAGCGTGCCCCAGGGGATGGAGAACATGGTGACCAGGCCAGTGGTGAAGGAGGAGGAGGCAAAGCTGGTACGTGGCAGCCTTTGGCAGAGGATGGAGCCTTGCAGTCCCCACTTGGGGTTTCAAAAGGGGGCTCTGGGGCCGAAGATCCGTGGGGTGGGTCTGGCTGGTGAGCAGCACCAGCCCTGGTGCTGGGGGCTTGCAGACCCCCAGGCAGCAGCACGGGCTGTCTCCACAGCATCTGGGGAAGCACAGCCAGTGCTGGCAGCTCTTCCACTCACTCTCGGTGCCCAGCAGTGTCCCCAGGCCCACCCTCAAGTGGGGACAACCCTCGGACAGGGACACCCCTGTCAAGGCCAAGCAGCAGAGGAGGGTGGCTGGCAGCCCTGACCAGGAGGCATCGGTGGAGCTGGTGGGTGATGGGGAAGGTGTGAGGTGAGACCCAGCCTGTCCCTGGCAGGACTGGGCCATGTCTCTGCTGTGCCAGAGCCTCTGCTGATACATCTGGGGGTGTCTCTGGTTGGTGCCTCCACAGGGAGTGGAGCTGGAGCCTTCCAGGTCTGCCCAGCTTGAGGAGATCGAGAACCTGCTGGCCAGCAATGACCAGGAGCTCACTGGGGATTTCTCCAAGGTAGGGCCATGAGGATGGGGTAGGTCTGGGGGTGCTGCCTGCATTATTCTGAACAGGGACCATCACTGGAGCCCTGCAAGAGCCCAAAGCCAGCTGGTGGCATTTGGCTGGGGACACGGGGCTGTGACTTCCCAGCCTGCAGCCCCTGCAGTGCATGAAGAACCCTGTCACTGCTCCTCTGGTCCATGCCTGTGCCACAGCCGTGGCTGCCCCTTCCCCTCCCACGGGTGCAGAACTGAGCCCCCAGACCGCTGGGGGCTCCTGGGCGGGGGGGACAGGTGCCACCCCCGGGAGGTGTCCCTGGGACGGGGATGACCCCACAGCCTGTCTCCTCCAGCCTCACCTGCTGCCGACAGTGAAGGGGAAGGACCCGGGCCTGAAGTACATCTCCCCTGGCACGGTAAGGGGACAGCGACCCTTCCCCAGCCCTCCCGAGGGGCTGCCTGCCTGTCGCCCCCGCCGCTGCCCCCGTGTGTCCCCCCCTTGTGACCTGCCCCCCCCCCCCCC
>VZTT01061989.1:35846-48898 GCA_013400855.1 Buphagus erythrorhynchus
AGGAAGGAAGGAAGGAAGGAAGGAAGGAAGGAAGGGAATCCCACTATATTCAATGAACTGCATAGAATACTCCTGAACTAGGTTATTCCATATACAATTCATCTACAGAGAACTTCATAAACAGTGTGTTATTTCATTAATTGTCAAGCACTTTAACCCCAATACAGTAATTGTGTTTCACCATTTCCTGCGGAGATGCAAAAATTGTGAATATAGAAGTTTTAGTTTTTCCCCCCATCAGCTGTAGGGAAATCATTAAATGATCACCCCTACAAGTTTTAGACTACATTGACCTCTTGAGGCAACACTTCACAGAAAACTGTTCAATGGAGTTGCAAAATAAGTGTTAGGGTTTTTTTTGTTTTGCTTTGTTTTTGGGGTTTTTTGTTTGTTTGGTTGGTTTTTTTTAATTTTTTTTATTTCTCTTGTAGAAAGCTGTGTTCCTTAATGTCATAAAGGTCACCCTAATGCACCACTAAGGCCATACCTTGAGAGGAGAATGTCTCTGGCAGATTGGATAAAAATAATTTTAATGGTGATTTATTTTTATTTTTTCCTATTCGAAAAGACATTTGCTACTGCTTCTCATGGGACAGCCATGGAAAACAATAGAAACTTTGCTTTTATGGCATATACAATAGATGCAGACTGCATGAGAAATCTCTTTTTCAAAATTATTGATTACTTTTTCAGCTGAAGAAGATATGTTTCTCCCCGTCAACAGCAGAGGAATTAATATTTTATGGTTGAATCTTACTGATTTCAGCCACATGTCACTCTTAGCAATATGCTTGCAGACTGAAATATATATATTTTTTAAGAGAAGCACTTATTAATGCTGAAAAATAAACAAACAAATGATCAAAATAAACCTCTCAAATAAGAAACAAACGTCAATAAAGGAACTTCATTACTCTATATTGATAATAACAACAACAACAACAAAGATTCAAATAAAACTCAACTACTTTTAGATTTAATTTCACAGAAAGGAAATACAAAATGGGCAGGCATCAAGCAGCCTCTTTGACAATGCAGAAACAAATGACATCAGTTTTCATATTCACAGGGGAAAATACAAAAGCCATGTCTCTTGATTTACGTACCATGAAAAAACATGTGATACTGCCTTTTGGATTAGTTTGAATGGTTTTTGTGCCAGCCAGGTGCTCAAAGCCCAGAAAAGGCCCTTTTCCAGGAAAAGCAGCCAACAAACCCTTCCAAGCCGGAAAGTGCTTTCCTTACAGCAGCCTTGACATTTACTGAAAGGACTTATTATTGTAATTGTAAAGCCACAGGAAAATAATGCTGTTATTTCACACAATTATTTTGGTTGTCATTACTTATTTCTTCAAAAATAATTTTTAATAGTTCCTGCTTAAAGCATAAGGTCAATTAAACTGACCTGCTTGCTCAGTTTTCTCATCCAAAATTATCCAAATTCTTTTCACACACTGGAAAAGCTCAAGGAAAAGACTTCCCACACCTGGAGCCATTTTCTGAGAGAAACAGGGGAGAGAACCATGCTTCCAAGCCGTGGGCACACAGCACTGGGGTGTTTCACAAGAGAGGCAAATTCCTCTCTGACACCTGCCTCTTCTGTCACCTTTGTCATCACAGCATGGACAGGAACCAGGGCTCAGTACAGAACTTATTTCCAGGTTCCAGCGCGTGGGTTTTGGGTACATTCATCTGTCAGCAGTGCCCCAGCACTCCCATTTTAGCTGCTGAGCAGCCTCTTAAAATGGATGTTTGTTATGAAATAGAGCGTTGTCAGCTTGCACAACTTAATTATATTAAATTATGATGCATTAGTAGGATGTAGAGAAACATTTTAGATGTGCTAATGGTTGTTCTCCATTAATGTGCTCTAATCTTTGGAAAAGTCTTTCCCACAGTGTTCTTTAACCCTTTAAAAGCTGGAAATATTTGATGTTATATACAAGGTGCACTTAGAAGAAAACCTGCTGTTTGTTCACAATCTAAAAGTATGGTTAAAATTAAGTTATTACATAATATTCTATGGCCTGTTAAAATATGGTAGGGGAAAAAAAGATAATATCAAAGCAAATTAACTTTCAAAAAAGTAAGTGTTGCCACAACAGTTTGGCTGTCACACAATACATTCCCTCACTTGTAATTATGAAGGACTATGTATTTAATTGTTAATTACTTTAACATTTCCCTTGAAACGCTAAAAGGTTGAGTTTCTGGTTTACACGTTCATGAGTCCCTTTGGTATCCGCAGCACCTGCTTTGCTTTGTGTCTATGTTATAGTAACAAAACATCAAACCTGACTCTTTTCTCCAGGAGTCTTTATAGGCTACGCTAAAACTTCACTGTGCTTTTGTGCTCCCTAGCTACATATTCTGCTGCCATAAAATAATGATGATAATATTGTATCACTAAGTAATTTTTCATTACAGAGAAGCATGTAGCACCACAAGAAATGGGTAATATAACCAATGTAACACTGTCACTTGTTGTGACGTGGCTGTGAAATACACAACATACACTCACTGAATTTATGCAGTAATAGCTGGAGTTTATTGATGTGTGCTGTCTTAAATAGGGGTTTTGTCATTGCCAAATTATCTGTGCAGCCACAGGCCAGGCATGGCTGCCACAAACAACAAGTAAAATCAATGAGTATGATAATGATTCATCATAACCCCGTTATAAACACGCTGCTGATTGAGTAATTTTGACACGAAAACAGCATGACAGTAAATGCATATTCCCTGAAACTCACTGTGCCAGGAAGCAATTTTCATCGTGGGCTGCCAGCAAGAGGGATTTCTCTGCAGGGTGCTGTGGTCAGACCAGTGCTGAAGAGCAAGCTTTCTGTGTGGTACCCTGGTCCCAGCACAGCCAGGAAGGCACAGTTATAAAAGCCACCTGCAAAGGTTTTAGGCTGCCCACGGCTCCCCTCATGGACCTGCAGCCAGTGTTAGGCTCAGTTCTGCAATATCCTCCATAAATAATTACATTTACTTCAACTTTGTGCATGTTGACACATACTTATTCTTCTGGGACGCTCTTGGTCTGCTCTTTACCCTATGCATGATCAGGAAACCAAACCAGACCTGCTCATTTCACTGCAGATCCTTGCAAATTGAGTTTTCTGTGACTGCTGGATCTGACTAGCAGCTCAGAGCTCATCAGGGAATCTCATTTAACGTCCTGACAGTGTACAACTGCTTCCCATAGCATGCATGGATACATAGCAGTCCCTGGATTTTTGGGACTGAGGTGCAGAAATATGACTTCCAACCCTTTTGTAATTCTCTTTTTATCCCCCAGGCTCACACACCCTGAATTTTGCTTTTTACCTTACCTCAGTCACTGTTGTCCTAATTTTTTCTTTTCTTTGAACACACAGGAGGTCTTCATGCCACATATAAAACTCAGTCTGGGCTTCTGCTGACAGTTTCCTTCTCCATTATCTGCCTTAAGTCCCTTCTCTCCTCCACACTCTCCCCTAATCCTTGCCTGGTTGTACCTCCCTCTCTTTTCTGCTGTCCTATCATTCTCCAAGATCAAGTCCATGGCCCCAGCCTTGCACGCCATGTATGATCCACACCTCTCCTCCACCCAGACCTTCCCTCCATGTCACTTCTCCTCCATCTCAGATCTGAGGTGTCACACAGTCACAGCTGCACACCCCAACTCTGCTCCTGAAACCTGGGACAAAGTTTCCACACCTCTCTCTCTCGCTCTCTCTCTGTGTCATTTGTCAAGCCAGATGTAAAATCTGTCTGTCTCACAGATTAAACATCACCTGAGCAAAAGGAAAAAAAGAATGGAAGCTGTCTCCAACTCTGGCTTGCCCTGGTAGCAGGTGGTGAAATATATTGAAATCTCTGCCCTGCCTATTACGAGATCAGTAGATGGCCTTGTAGTTCTGCTGCTATTTTAAGCTTTAATCTCCTCACTTTCTGCTGGCAACAGTGAAGGTGGATGCTATCTCCTTGCCTCTCTCTATGGAGGAAACCAGTGGTACCACTCCCTACAAAATGTCATGGTGGGATTTTCAATTGCTCTTGGCTCTGACCCCCTCAGCAAGCCAAGTGGAGGGCAGCAACGTATTTTCAAGTACTTTTGACCATCTCACCTTAAAACTTCTTGAGCAAGGGCTCTTATGTAGGGTGGGTTTGAACTTCACTCTTCAAGTACCATTAAGGTGGAAGTGATAGATGCAGGGTCATTTGTTAGCACTACATTCTCCACAAGACAACAAAAACATAAATAGGAGGAGCAATTTGTCTACATTTAATTCAGAGGCAAAACATAGACTCAAGTCTTGTGGTGATGTGGCAGAAGCCCTGGGATGGTGCAGGTCATGTCAAAGCCAGCAAAAGTGCTTGCAACTTCAAACCCTCCATCTCTCTAGCTTGTCTTTGCTCTTCTTTGACAAAGTTGTCCAAACGTGCCCAACAGCTTCTGTTGCTGTGAGCAAAACCGCAGCTACTTCAGAAGAGGACATGCCCCCAGGAGGATCGGGTAAAAACGCTATTAAATATAAATGCCCGCCGGAGTAAAGCCAGTGACTCATTTGGCCAGCAAAAGTGGGGCGGGGCAGAATGACAGGGACACAGTGCCACCAGCTGGGCACCTGCAGCCACCGGCCAGGCGCTCTCCCACCCGCGGGCAGGGGCTCCACGCAGCCACATCTTTTCCGTGGAGAAGCTCCTTGCGGCAGACAAGAGCGCAGGCAGAGCCTGTGCCTGCCCTACGTGAGGAGGGCAAGCCAGCCTGCAGCACAAAACCGGGATTAGGAGGTCTTGAGCCCATTAAGGAGACAGCAGCTAATCCTTGCTGCGAAGGAGCTTTAGGGACCTTATGTCCTGCAAGGTGCACCCCACCGTCCACCAACACTTGTCGCCTGGAGGCTGGCATATGTGCTGATTTGGGCTGGGAAAGAGTTAATTTTCTTCAGAGAAGGACAGGGCTGTTTTAGTTCGGTACTGAAAACAGTGTTGATAACCCAGGGATCTTCTTTTATTGCTGAAGAGGACTTGTGCAGCACCAAGTCCTTCCCTGCTTCTCACACTGCCCTGCCAGTGAGGGGATGCACAAGAATTTGGGAGGAGGCACAGCTGGGAGAGCTGATCCCAACTGACCAGAGGGATATTCCAGACCATATGGTGTCGGGGTCAGGACACAGAGCTGGAGGAAGAAGGAGGAAAGGGGTGTGTTTAGAGTGATGGCCTTTGTCTTCCCAAACCACCTTGATGGTGCCCAGCTTTCCTGGGGATGGCTGAACACCTGCCTGCCCACAGTGGATGAATTACTTGTTTTGCTTTCCTTGTGTGTGTGGTTTTTCTTTCCTTATTAAAAAACTGTATTTATCTCACTCCATGAGTTTTCTCCCTTTCACCCTTCTAATTCTCTCCCCAGTCCTGTTGGAAGGATAGTTAGTGAGCAGTTGCATGGGGCTCCTTGCTGGCTGGGGTTAAATCAGTGACATCAGTGGTGGTGGCCCTGGCCCCAGCAGCAGAGGCAAAAGCTTCTGCCCACAATTTGCTTTGGGACCTCTTGAAAAGAAATGGGAGGTCCATGTGACAAGCTGGAGAAACAATATTCCTTAATCTTTAATGGTCAGAGGAGTGCAGCTGACTGTATAGCCCAGCAAAGTGCAGACAGCCTTGAAAACCTCATTAATTATGCTCCCTCTCTTCCAAACGACAACTGGCCTCTCCACTGGAGTATGCCAGCACATCTCTCCCTGAAGGGGAGAGGTCTTATTTTCCCTTCTCCTCTTACCTTCTGCTTCCTGAAAAAAACAGGCAGCTACAGACCCCTTTCCCCAGGTGCGCTTGCTATTATGCCAGGTGAAAAAAAACTCCCTTTCCTCTTTTTTCCCCGCTTTTTGTTGTCTCTGCTCTTCTGCAATTTATCTCCTCACTGCCTGTCTTCTTTCTCCTGCTGGCAGGCTGCAGGGCTTCTCAAACCTGGTTTTAAAATGTAAAGTGACTTCTGGACCTGTGGCTCTGGGCCAAGCCTTCACAGGCAGTGGCTAAGAAAATGTACTTATTCCCTGCTCTTTGACATGGGTCAAAGCTTATTCCAATAGGTGCTTTGGCATGAGAGGAGCAACTTCAGAAACTGACAAAGTGATGTGATTTCAAGGACTGAGGCTTCAACTTCATGAGTGGGTGACTCCTGAACAAAGTACATGTGGTGGGTCTTTTTTGTTTCGTTCCAGCAGCTCTCATGAACTCCTCTGGCTCTGGTTACTTTGAGCCACGTATGTGGGCATATCCTATTTATACAAATATATCCTCTCTCCTGAAGAGTTTATCTCTCTGTCAGAGGTTGTTGAGGGAACTTTTCAGCCTGACCAGTCAGGATCTCCCTGAGAGTCACACTCCCACTACCCAAGTCTTTAACTGCTGAGACTGAAGCCGTTTCACAGCACACAGTGAGAGAGGTCAGAAAAGAAGTAGTTAAGTGAAATTGAAGGCCAAACTCGGCTGAACAGGATCCTTTTGAAACTTACCCAACAGAGTCAGTAGTAGGAAATGACATTCACAGCAGGGCAGTGTCCCAGCCATGGCACAAGCCTTGTCAAGGCACTGCTGTGTTACCAGAGCAGCACAGGGCAATGGATGGCATGAACAGAACTGATTTCACTGAGCTTGGATATTCTCTTTTATCACTCCCACAGCTCATGTAATTTAATGCCAAGCCAATTTTCAAGGATGGAGAATATCTATTTTCTTTCAGTCCTTGCTACCATGAGCTCTGTATCAACTTGTGGCACTGAAGGGTTGTTTTCTGCAGGCTTAGATGTACCCAAAATATGCAGCACCTATTTCTCCTGCAGCCACATGCAGTTTTTGTTATCACTTTACTGGTCTGAACACGACTGTGACCCAGGCACAGCTCTGAGTGTCTCTGTGATACCTCTGGGGTCATGGCACAGAGTGGGAGCTGGGAAGTTTTTGGAATCAATCACAAAATCACAGAATCATTGAGTTGGAAGAGATGTCCAAGATTATTAAGTCAAACCCATGCCCTAACTCCTCAACTAAACCATGGCACCAAGTGTCTAACTCATTAGCTTAGATATGGTTCTCTGTCACTTCTGGAATTTTTTTTATGCAGATAATAACCTTTGTAAGAACATAAGGAGTACCAGGAGCGTGTACAGGTGTTTTCAACAAACCCACAAAATTAATCTGCATGGGGCAGGATGTTTATGTCCTCTGGGAGAGGCTGTGGTTCAACACCAGGTCAGAAACACTCTTCTCCAGCAGATACAGGGCTCCTGTGGGGCAGCCTGTGCTGCATCCTTTGCCTTCCCAGATATCTGTGCTTACAGGAATCAGGTTTCTACCCAGGCAAACAGCAAAACTTCCAAATCCAAATTGCTGTGACTGACAAAGGAGGTGCTCCATGTCACATTTATTTTTTTTTCTTATTTTTGCTTCCCGTCAGAAATACCCAAAGTTTGAACTCCAGGCTGCAGGGACCAAGGGGGAGAGAGCTGGCACAGACACTGTGCTACCTTGGTACAGGATGTGTCCTTAGAGGATTAAGACTCCAATTTTCCCTGTCACATTAACGATATGAATCTGGACTTGAGGAGAAAAATATTTCCTCCCACCTATTCTGATTCATGATGTACTAAGTGATGACTGAGGGTTTTACATCAATCTCACTTAACTCTTTCCCTCCCTCCTTGCAGTTCCACTGGAGACAGCTTTACCACTGACTTACACTGCTTTAAATCATAAAAACGCTATTTTTGAAGATTCAAACCCTCATTTGACACCACATTTATACAGGGCATGAAGGCAGCACTAAGGGAAGAGTAATTAAAATCTCAGGGTTTGGGGATTTTTTTTTTGCCTCATGCCACAAGTTTTCTCGCTTTTATGCTTCTGATTCTCTCTCCCATCCAGCTAGGTGGGCAGTGAGTGCATGGCCGTGTGATGGCTGATTGCCAGCTGGGGTTAAAACTACTAAAATATATGTATAAAACTAGAAAGGCAGTGGATTTTAATGGGAATTCCAGGGGAGAAAAATCAGTTGCTCAAGTCTCAGAAGATATTTTACTTTCCTCCCTTCCTAACTGGAAGACTACTAAGAAAATCCACGAAAAATCAAAGCTCTACTATATTAAGTATACATAAGTAACACACAGCTCTTATCACAAAGCTGTGCTTGTGTGGATATTTTAATTTTAAACAGGTGCAGAGCCTACTGTAGAAACAATAAAGCAGATTTGATAGCCACAGCCTTCTCTGCTTGCACATAAATAAAACCTTAGTGTTTCCTTCAGTGCAATGAAGGATTCAGAGAACTGAGGAAAAGCCTGTTTTCCTCTGTGCACAATCCTCTGTTCTTGCTGTGCAGCAGAACCCTCTGAGAAAGGCAGCAGAAGCTGTTAGGGGGGAGCAGGGAACTTTACAAATCTTGTTTTCTTGAGTTATGATAGAAACTGTTATAAATGAGAAACAAAAGTCTCGATATTCAGCAAAATTTAGATTGCTTTATTTGATATACAGAGAGCAAGGCAGCGCTGGGGAGTTGTGAGGGGTGACCGGCCACTCCATGCTCCACCGAACTTGGTTTGCAGCTCCTTTTTATAGTATGGTTTTCCTTGCTGTAATCAATAATTGTTTTTTTTTTGTTGTCATAATTCTGCCAGGTAAGCAGTGGAGGTCAAAGAAACATCCGTGGGACTGTTCTCCGGGTTGTTCGTCAAGTAACCGTGTGGTCTTGGTAGATAAAAAACAGCAGAAGTGGGAATAGGTGCAATAGGGAATAGGTTGCAATTGATTAGACAAAGGCAGGAAATCTGCTTTTGCAAAATCTTTCAGGCCGTGGAAAAGCTTGTTTTACAAACTGGTATCAAATACAATTTATTTAGAAAATACAATATTTATAATAGGTGGATTTAAACAGAATGGTTTTAATCATATATTTCCCTTTATCTAGGTCCATGTTTTTATCTAAATGTTCTGGTTTATACGAACTACAAACTTCTATGATTAACACAAATCTTTTATCAATTATCACAAAACACTGCATTAATTGCATCCAAAGACAACGTGCCATCAGCAGAGTGACTTCTGAGGCTTTGTTGTTCATCAGGTTAATGAAGTGATAAACAACCATTGTCATGATCTCCTAGTCCACCCACAGTGACTCCCTGCTGTGCAGCCCAGCCATTTTCAGGTAGTTCGATGGGAGGGAAGTCTTTGTTGTTCTCAGATTATTTCATGCCCTAAACACAGAGGCTGCTCTGCTGCTCCACCGATCTCCCTCTGGCTGCCTGGTTGTGCTAGTGGCTCCTGGCCTTCCCAAAACAGGGACAAAATCGAGAAGAAGAAGAAAAGAATGATGCATCAAGAAAAGCCTGCACGAATGAAGAGCCAGCTGAGGCAGTTTGTCTGTGACTCACTCCTTGCTTTGTCCACTTATAAACCCTCACAAACAGGAGGGCTCCAGGTCGATGGTTGCGGGGTTGGTTTAACCACCCCCAAAAAAGGTCTTTCCAAAGCCAGAGTGACCTGGAGCTGCACAAGTAGAGGGGTTAGCTGGTGCTACAGCCACTCTGAGTTGCACATAAGCAACTCTAATACCTGTAGCAGCTGCCACAGGGTCCAGCCCTTCTTGTAAGCCAGCACAAAGGAAATTTACTGTTTCATCAAGGCCTTCTTCCTTTTTATTTGCTTCCTCAGACAGTTTTTGTATAATTTTTAACTACTTCCAAGCCTTCTTCCATACAAAAATTCAACAACCTGCTGCCTCCTCCTCTCACACTGCATAGATTTATCTGGCACTGCAAATGAACATAAATGCTGCTGTCCGGCTATTGTTTGAAGAAAACACAAGCACAGCCTTATCTTACATCTGAAGCAGCAAGAACAGAATGTTAATGTGACAAATGTGATTCCTGCTAATTAAATTGTAACTATATTAGCAAAATTGTATTCAAATCAATAGAAAATAATTGTTACAGAGCAAAAGGGAGATGGGTGAGACAGGGCAAAGGACATCCTCCAGATTTTGGGAGTCGAACAAGGATGTTGGAAAGGAATAATAGAAGGACGTAGGCATGATAAGTAGCATCTAGAAATAAAGTTTCAACCTTGAAGTGGGCCAAAATGGGATGATTCCAGGCATGGGATCTAATTAGAGTCCTATTATGGAAAACATCTGCTCAGTTACATAGCGTGCATGCACTGCCTGCAGGNTTGTTTATGCTTTATACAAACATGAATTATACTAAATTACTCACTTTCAAATTTTACTTATACTAAAACATATGTATTCAATACTTTGATTGAGTTCGTCCCTAATACTTTAATTGTATCCATTTATAATTGTTACTATTAAAAATTTGCTGCTACATTTAATCTTGTTGCTTGATAAATTGGACAAATAGAATACTACTCCTAACAGTTAATATTCTATTTCTTGTGAATTTCAAGACAGCAAATGCTTTTAGGAGGTGCCCAGGTGGGGCTAGCTCTTGGTTTATGCCTCAGATGTTAAGTGTAAGGAAACACTATGTTTGGTGGCAGAAGAAAACTGCTCTGGGGAAAAATCCTTCCTTAAAATCCTAACCTTTGTTTCAAAGAAAAAATTTATAAAGAGATGCATCTAATTCACCGCCCTGCATGGAGACAGATTAAATGCAACTTCTACTTGTATTATTCTGTGGTTGCCCAAGTTAGTCCATTATTGTTTTAGAGGCCTGAAGTATTTCTTCCTTCTACAACTTCTTGCCATTGTTCCGTTTGGGTCTTCTGTCTGTGACATTTCTTTTTGGCCCAAAATACACTAAGAGTGTTAACTTTGAAGATATTCTTTATCCCCTCTAGAAGCACCATCTGTGCCGGGGCCTTTACCACCCTCAGAGGGAAGAATTTTCTTCCCAGTGCCTAATCTAGCTGTGCTCTGTGCCAGTGTGAAGCCATTCTCCCTTGCCCTGTCACTCTAAATCCTTGTAAATTGTCTCTCTCTGTCTTTCTTGTTGCCTGCTTCAGGTGTGGGGATTGGGTGTCCCCAGAGCCTCCTCCTCTCCAGGCTGGACAATCTCAATTCTCTCAGCCTTTCCTTGTATGAGATGTGCCCCACCCTCTGACCACCTCCTCTGGACTCATGTTCTCGAGTACTGAAGGAACCCACAAAACTGTGGAAATATTTCTTGACACTTCCCCTGCATTTGCAGTTTAGAAAGGAATTTGTGGTTGAATCTTCCCACATAATCCAAGCTGGAATTAAGAAGTGGGCCCACAACTGCAGAAGTCAATTTAACCAATACAGTGCAGAGGGTTTCAGTGTTACTGCTACCCCTGGGTGTCTGACCACAGGCACTATTTTTGACCCAGATGCCTCCCAGGCCAAAAGATGAAAAACCCCTTTGGATTTCAGTATTTTGTTTCTAAACTGTTTGTGGGAAAACTGTGATTCATGGGCTCATGGTCATGGTCAGTGTCCTTGCCTCTGGACAGCTTGAGGTGTGGCATGACCACATATGATTTCCTCTCCTTGTTTTCTGAGTGGTTGCAAATTGCAACTACCACTGCCAGCCCAGGTTTTAGATACTTACTGGAAAAAATAAGATATCAGGTACTTGGAAGATAACACGAATATTCAAACTGCAGCCAGGCCCAGCCTGCTGCTAGTGAATGCAGTCCCAGGAGGTCTCTGGATGGAGCTGGGAAGACCAGAGCAATGCTGCTGCTTCCTCTTGCCCTGGATTTGTGCAGTGCTGCTGACAGAGAAGGCACAGCTGTGGTGGGAAGGGACTCACAGAGGCAGAGGTAACTCTAGAGAGGTATTCTTTGCCACCTTCACTGGCAGGAGGCAAAATCTCCCCATGGTGATGGATTTCCACACTGGAAGAGGGCTCCTATTGCTGTGTCCATGCCAGAAGTGCTGCATTTTAATTCCAGCACAGCATTAAGAGCTGCCAGGCAACCACCACACTGCACTTCAGCCTAGTGACTGCATGTCTGCCAAATACCATCACCATGAAGCTACTATTCCTTTCCAACACCACAGCTTTGGAAAGAAAAAACAAACAAAAAACAAAAACCAAACCTCATAAGATTGGATTAGTGAGCTGTGATGTAAAGCAGAGCTACCTCACAGGACATCTGACCTCACACAAACATCACAGAATAATGTCCAGAGAAGGGAACAGAGCTGGGGAAGGGTCTGGAGCCCCAGGAGGGGCTGAGGGAGCTGGAAGGGGGCTCAGCCTGGAGAAAAGGAGGCTCAGGGGGGCCCTTGTGGCTCTGCACAACTCCCTGACAGGAGGGGACAGCCGGGGGGGTCAGGCTCTGCTCCCAAGTCCAACTAGACCATCCAATGCAGGGGCATCTGCAGCAGGTGACACAGGAATGTGTCCAGATGGGGTTTAGATGTCTTCAGAGAGGCAAGCTCCACAAAAGTTTGGAAAAAGATTACATTATAGATATGTAATATGCCAGAGAATCTCCTAGGCAACATCCAGAGCTCTTGGTCACTTAGACCTAGAGCGTTTCAAGTGCTGCGCACAGGTAAATTGCATTGCACAGTAATTTCTCACACAGCTATCATTGTTTCCTGCGTTTAATGGTTCGCCAGGAACACAATTTTGACAGCCTTTTCTATGCCACTGTTATTATCTTTAGGTCTCTTCTTTCACCTCTAAATAATTCCCTGCACTTAAGCATCATTATTCCTTTGGTTGCACAATTATGTCATCCCCTTAAAATCCATGCTGTACTTGGGCATGAAGAATACACTCTTGGATGCATCCACTCTTTTAAAATTTTCTTTTAAATCGAAAATAACAAATAATGAAAGGAATAAACGCCCACAAAGTCTCAGTATTGTCCTGTTACAAAGCTGTCACTCAGACCCCAGGTCAAAAGCAGCTTCTCCAACAAACTCTTGCTGGAGAAAGTTCAAAGGAATATTGGTGGGTGAGCTGATCAGTGCCCTGTCATCTTCAGTGGAAAAGTTGACGTGGAAGCCCTGGCGTTAAGTTTATGTCACTGGGTATGGAAGGAGCCAGAGAGAGTTAATGGATGTTTACTGT